>JARFIW010000414.1:0-40398 GCA_036346225.1 Platerodrilus igneus
TCCCGCGATGGGGCTACTTTAAAATTTTGCATTAAATCTGATGGTTTTGAAGAAAACATCATATTGGGGTTAAATGATATCAATTGTAAAAGGAACTACAGTTTTTTTTCATTCGGGTAGTTAAAATTGAATAAAAACATTATTTTTATAGTAAGAAATAGACATCTTTATTAGATACATATTAAGCTTATCAAGACAAAGCAATAGGTGTCTATTCATAAACTCACAAAAGCATTAGAAAAATCAATCAAACCAGTTTTAACATAAATAAATCTTAAACTCTTAAATACACTAGGTACTCAAAAAATTGAAATCGGAATTTATTCGGGAAATTCATTAAATTTGATCTAGCCTCCTCTAAAGGATTCCAGGATAGTTAGCTTCTTTATAATCCCGTTTCTTTCAACAAGGCCAATATCTTCAACAATTGGTATTTCTAATTATTTTTTACCTTTTCATCTGACCTTAAAAATGTGCATAAATAGCTATTTTATTTATTTTAGATTCTAATGAGTTTTTCTTGGAAGTCTTGCGTCATTACGGTGTAAAATTACAAAATACAATGTAGTTGCAAAAAAACGTACGTTGGTCAGACAAAACAGTGGCTAAAGAACCGCATCATACAACACAAAAGTGATGCCAGGATTGGAAAATCTAATTGTGCTCTTGCGTCACATTTGCACAATACTAAACATACAGCGAATTTTGAGAATACCACTATATTAGATATAGAATCCAATTATTATAAGAGACTTTTCTTGGAATCTTTCTATATTCAGCAACAACCGAATCCACTAAATAACAAACTGGATATGAACAACTTGAATACTGTCTACTCTGCGCTCTACAAGTTTAATAACGGCCATTTTCGCAAATAGTGTAGAAATGTTTAATTATGTATTTTGTTTAGCGTGCTTCATTTACTAGTGTGTTCCATTTGTCCATTAAATTATTAAGATATAGGTTTTAGATTATGACTTACAGGTTTTAGATTATGACCATGTGACAACATGATCAATTATTAAATAGGATTAGTTTAGTTATGCTTGTTGCGCCGTATGATTAGGTTTAACTGCATGTTGTTATATGTTAATTTATTTATTTATTTATTTATTTTATCCAATTGACTGTGTTACATTTTAATTGTGTTGCCGTAATTAATTTTTAAAAGTTTAACCAAGCTGTATGCCATGAATAAGTGTTGTTTGTTAAGTTTAAATCAGGTTTAAGTCATAGTAATTTATGTAAGTACACAGCTTAACTGTTTGATTTTAATTGTAATAATCTTCACTAAATTTTTCAGTCTATGAAGAAGGCATAAAGTCAATGCCGAAACGTTGAATAAAAATTACAATTTGACGCTGTAGTTTTATCTGGTAGAACGAGTGCATCCCAAGATTTTAATCAAATCAGTTGTTTACTTACTTTCGTTCGAGAAATAATACTAATTATATATATATATATATATATATATATATATATATATATAAGTATATATAAATCTAATAATTGTTAACACATTGTTTTAGTATTTATAGATAAATTTATTGATTATGGTGTTACCGAAACGCGTCAAATAAAAGATTACCACTACATTTGTTATTGCTTATATGTGAAACTTTTCCAATATACCAATATTTAGTAATGACCTAATTCCAAGATTATTATACCCATATTATATATATATATATATATATATATATATATATATATATATATATAGACATATCAATAAGAAGTGCAATGACGGGTTTATAGGTCTACGTTCATAAAGGTTAAATTAAAAACCCTGTGTTCTTTACCAAGTTTTCGATTTAACTTTAAATCTTCCTTAGAGTGCTACAAAATTAGAAACATCCGTGTCAACATTCAAATAAAATACATTAACTTACAAAAACTGGAGTGTAAAATAGTAACTACATTGAAACATACTAGGTTAACATTCTTGGCACTAAATAAATACGCTAATAGATTAAAATTATAACTTTACATGGTAATATGTTTGACCAGGTATGCAAGCCTAATTAAGTGACAGGTGTTGATCGAACCTGATTTAAATACCTACAGAAATTATTGCATAAAATTCAACTTAGTGTCTCTTTCTTATTTCTGATAATATTACTTAGTTTTAAAATATAGGAATAAATCACCCTTAGATTGTTAGTATCGGATTTGAAGTTTAAAACGTTGTTGTTATTATTAATGTGCACCATTTCAAGAAAAAGTCTACCTCTGTAACTAACTTTCCTATCTAAAATTTTTATGTTATTAAAATCCAGAAAATGATTTGCTTTTTTTTCATGGCAAGATAAAGCGATTTTAAAACTAAGTAATATTATCAGAAATAAGAAAGAAACACAAAGTTGAATTTTATGCAATAATTTCTTTGTATTGAATCAGGTTCGATTAATACCTGTCACTTAATTAGGCTTGCATACCTGGTCAAACATATTACCATGTGAAGTTATAATTTTAATCTATTAGTTTATTTATTTAGTGCCAAGAATGTTAACCTAGTATGTTTCAACGTAGTTACTATTTTACACTCCAGTTTTGTAAGTTAATGTATTTTGTTTGAATGTTGACACTGATGTTTGTAATTTTGTATCACTCTGAGGAAGATTTAAAATTAAATCGAAAGCTTAGTAAAGAACAAAAATTTTAAAAACCCGTTATTGCACTTCTGATTGATAATAATTAAAGGTCGTTACATAATAATATATATATATATATATATATATATATATATAGTATATATGTATGTATGTATATATATATATATATATATATATATATATGCATACATGTATATATATATATATATATATATATATATATATATACAAGGTGTCTGATTTTTCATTACACAGCTAACATCTTTGTTCATATTAGAGATATAAACAAATGTCAGAGAAATAGTTTTTAGTTGAATTCTGTCTTCAGATTAGGGAACATAATACTTTTCCATTGCCTACTATTTTTGTGGAAAAATACCCGTCATTGTTTTTTAAATATTTCATCTCATAATAAAATATCGTGGACTACGTTATCAAGCCATTTTAATCTACGTTCATCTAGTATACATATACTGTATCGTGAATGCACTTAGCTTAAACAACACATGTAACGATTTAACGTCATGCCGATGAAAACCTGCACTAGAAGAGGCGCTTGTCTCTGTGACGTAAGAGTGATGACTTTCTTCAGCCAGATATTAAATGAATGTTTTACCGAAGTAGAGATCAGAATCAGCTCTTTCTGCCTTTCCGGTATTTAGGCTTGCTTTAATTATTATTTCGTGCAACTTCTGCAAGTTTCAAGCGCCAAGAGGATTCGTCTGAATCATTTCTGTGTTACAGTATCATTTGTAGAACGCGCACTATAGACTTTTTTAGTAAAGTTCTATTTTACGTACTCTGTAGAAATGAAGCTGCATTTCTCATAAGTATTTAACCGGTTTACACTTGTAACATTTATACTAGTCCTTAGTGAGAAAACTTATCAGACCAAAAGTAAAATCAAAAATACAATTTTATTAATTTTAGTTATACAGGGTGTAATTCTTATTTTGTATACAAAAGAAATCACATGCAAAATGAAACTTTGGCAAATATTGGCTACCCTAATTATTTTATAGAGAAATGATAAAGAGATAATTTGCTGCTTCTGCTGCTCTACATACATTTTAAGTATATTAAGTCACTTTAAAGAAAATCTTCAAAAACTTTATAATTTATAAACACATTTTTTTAACTAGACTCGAAAACTATCTTACTTGAATATATTAAATTGATGCAGATCACCCTCAGCATACCTCAAAAAACTGGGAAACATTAATATGCGACCATCCATTCAATTTTGTGACCACGTCGAAAGTTACTTAACTTCGATGATTAATTAATAATAATTCATCTAGGATGCACTAACAATAAAAATCGAACCGCCAAAAATATCTCTAATCAGTAATAATTAGACTTTAAGTGCGACAATTGATTTTCTCTAATAAACAGAGAGTGCTAATTTGAAAAAATGGACTACCATATACTATACATCATCATCATCATTTTGTTTTCGACCTTACTCAAGGTCGGTTTGACGCAGCTCTAACTCCTTTTCTATTCTGTGCTAATCTAAAAAGTTCTGCCTACCCTTCACAACCTAAATTTCTAATAATTTGACTAATATAGCTTGGTCTAGGTCTGCCTGTACTCTTCTATTTTTCTCCTATCTATCTGTCTCTACATAGATATTAGCAACCTGATGGTTGTTAAAGGACTCCAACATGTTTACATGATTCCCATTTATAAGGAAATAAAATATTACCTGGTTTTCCCTCCAAAAAAAGGAAAAGTGTTAAATTATATGTTATGGTAAGGCTTAAGCAAGGAATCGCTACCAACATGCCAGACCTTTAACTAATTGCAAATTATGCCATGATGACGTTTATTAAATTATATATTATGGTAAGGCTTAAGCAACGAATCCCTACCAACATGCCAGACCGCTAACTAATTGTGAGTTATGTCACGGTAAGATTTAGTTAACTGATTTTTATTGATTAATTTTTTTGTTTTGTTTTCGAACTTACTTAGGGTCGGTTTGACACAGCTCTAAATTCTTTTCCATTGTGAGCTAGTTTAAAAAAGGTCCGCATACCCTTCACAACCTAAATCTGTAACAATTTGACTAATATAACTTTGTCTAAGCCTTGCTACTCTATTTTTATTTGGTAGTTTATAATCTAAGACCTTACTAAATAGTCCCTCATGCCTTAACTGGTGCCCTATCATTCTATCTCTCCTGACCTTTTAATTGTTTCCACATACAGGGTTCCTCACCTATCCTTCTATAAACTTCCTAATTTGTTACTCTATTTGTCCAACTAATCTTTAACATTCTGCTATAACACCAAGTTTCAAAAGCTTCTATCTCTTTCTTATCTACCTCTTTAATTGTCCAAGTCTCACTACCGTATAGTATAACGCTCATACGTACGACTTTAAGAAACTTTTTCTATTAGCTATTAGTAAGTTTTCTTTTGAAAACATTTTTTAGCTTGAGCTATTCCAGCTACTATATCCCATCTGCTGCGTCTGTCCTTTGTAATTATACTACCTAAATAGCAAAATTCATCTACCTCTCTAACTCGGTATTACCTATTTTTAATTTGGTTTAGAACTAGACTGTAACTCACTTGTCATTATCTTTGTCTTTCCTGAATTAATTTTCATACTATAGTTATTCTATAGTATCTCATCTAAAATATTTAACAACTCTCCTAACTCTTTTCTAGACTTTGCTATAATGACTATATCGTCTGCAAAACGTAGCATGTCTATTTTCTGTCCCTGTACACTACTACCTATCTCTTTTCTCTCTCTAGCTAAGTTTAAAGCTTCCTCAATATAAACATTAAAAATCAAGGAGATAGTATACAGCCCTGTCTAACACCATTTCTAATTTTAGCTTCCTTTTCTATTTCATCAAATCTAATTACTACGCTTTGGTTTTATATAGACTGCAAATAATTTTCTATCCCTATGAGAGATTCCTGTTTTGCAAAACCCTGAACATAACAATCCAATAACCCTATCAAATGCTTTTCTAAATCTACAAACACAAAATGAGTCTTTTATTTTTTGTAACCTTTTTCGATATTTACCCTAATCATTAGTATCGGGTCTCTAGTCCCTCTGTCTATACGAAAACCATATTGGTCTTCGCCTAAATATTTCTCAATCAAACCTTCTATTCTATTCTTAATTATTATTGTTAGTATTTTGAAGCGTGGGAAGTTAAACGAACCGTTCTAAAATTCTCACACCTATCAGTTCCTGACTTTTTGGAATTGGGATAATAATATTTTTTCGAAATCTATTGAGACCTCACCTGTGTCATATATTACTTTTACTAGATTCATATAATCTGTCTAAAGTTTTCTGACTTGCATATTTTATTAATTCTGCGGGTATATCGTCTATCCTGGCGCTTTATTTAGTTTAAGATCCTAACAGCTCTATCAAATTCCTCTTTAATATTGAGAACCCTATTTCTACATTTTCTTCTTGGTCGTTCTCTAACTCATCCATACTGTCTCCCTTATATAAATCTTCTAAATATTTTTCCAACTATCTGCTACCTCAACTTTATTTATTAGAAGCTCATTATTCTCGTCTTTAATACCATTATATTTTTCCTATCTTCCACGAAAAACTTTTTAACTGCTCTGTAAGCCCTGTCTCTCTTACCTACTCTCAAATCATTTGTATTCTCTTACAATTCTCTTCCATCCATTTATTTCTAGCTTTTCTACACTCATGTACCATCTTATTTCCAACTCTATTATATTTTGCTTACTTTCACTATCCAATTCTCTGAAAGGTTTAAGCTTTCTTCTATTCTCTATTAATCTAATATCTCCTTTGTTACCCAGGGTTTTTTCGTTTTCTCACCTATAGTCTGTGTTCCTGTATCACGTACATCCCTTTTTATTCCTTTCCATCTATTTTCTACGTACCTTTCTATAGCTGTCTCTTTGATCTTGTTATCTAATACGTGTTTTTATTCTTCTTTACCTCACCATCATTAAGCTTATTTAGATCCTATCCCTCTCTTTTAGCCTTTCTCAATTTTTTGAATTTTAGCTTACACTTCATTTTAACCAAGATATGATCGCTATCTATGTCAGCCCCTGGATAACTACGACAGTTTTAACTTGGTTTCTAAATCTTTGTTTAACTAAAATATAATCTATTTGGTATCTAGCCCTATCACCTGGGGCTTTCCAGGTATATTTCCCCTAACAGGTTGTTCGAATAGGGTGTTTACAGTTACTAATCTATGATTCCTGGCAAAACTCAACTAATCTTTCTTTTATATCATTTCGTCTGTCCATACCCAAATTTTCCTACCAATTTTTCCCTCATTACCTTCTCCCACTGATGCATTAAAATCACCCATAACTACTAAATTCTCATCTTTCTTTACTTTTTCACTATACTATTTATATCCTCGTATATCTTTTCTACTTCCTCATCCTCGTACTGAGTTGTTGGCATGTAAACCTGTACTAAAACAGTGTCTGTGGGTTCCGTACTCAATCTAACCATAATTATTCTATCACTAAATTGTAAGTACTCTTTAACTTTACGTACTAATCTTTTACCAAACGCTATTCCTATCCCTGCCTGTCCATTAGTTGAAGAAGTTGTAATTATCCTATAATTATCTTTCCAAAAGTCATTACTATCTGGCCATTTCATCTCACTAATACCTAAAATGTCTAGCTTTCCTTTCATCATTTCGACTAATAAATTCGTTAACTTATCTACTATAAGTAATGAACTTGCATTCCAAGTCCCTATCACTAAATCGAACTGTTGTTTTAAATTCTTACGATGAGGAGCCCCAAGTACCCCCTCCCGGATATCCGAATGAAGGGGTATTTTACCGGACAAAAATTTTACTTGTGAGCCTCCATCATACATAGTTGGTGTTTTAGGCCACTCATACCTGGGAAATATTGTAGTAGGTTCCAATATCTTTCCACAACGCAGTTTTCAAAGATTTTAGCAAAAAGCCGTTTCCGTCACGGCCCATCCTCAACAACCTTGTAAATTATTGAGGATCGCTCGAGACCAACCGACTCTCCTCTAATAGCCTTTAACCAGCAAGGCTGCTACCCCTTGCTGCGCCTTTAATCGCCAGACTCTCGTACATGCAGTATATACCAATGGGAAGAACGAAAGAAAAAAATTCGCGAAAAAATGAAAAAAAAGTAAGTCACGCTGCTCGTACATGCAGTATATACCAATGGAAAAACGAGAGAAAAAAATTCGCAAAAAAATGAAAAAAAAGTATTTCACGCTGCTTGTACATGCAGTATATACCAATGGGAAAATCGAGAGAAAAAATTTGGCGAACAAATGAAAAAAAACTATGTCACGTTTCTCGTACATGCAATATATACCAGTGAGAAAAACGAGAGAAAAAAATTCGTAAAGAAAGAAAAAAAATTTGTCACGCTGCTCGTACATGCAGTATTTACCAATGGGAAAAACGAGACAAAAAATTCGCGAAAAAATGAAAAAAAAGTATGTCACGCTGCTCGTACATGCAGTATATACCAATGGGAAACACGGGAGAAAAAATTCGCGAAAAAAATATCGCCAGACTTACTACAGTAGTATTCTTTGTCCCCTACTATAGGGATTATATACTAGCTAGGAAAAAGTGAAGTTTATTGAATGGCATTATTATGGCAATTCTTTGAAAAATATGAGAGATTTATTCGCTGGCTCTTATTTTGAAAGGCAAATACCATGTATATGAACCCTCTTCGATATTTTTGACAATTTTAAATCAACTGGAAGCGTTAATAAATATTACAAATGTTTTGTTGCTGTTGGTGTGCCTGTTGCTGTACGAGAATGCGAGCGTGACTTTGAAGTCGTATTGCAGCTGATAAAAATGTTCGTTTAAGGCAGATTGGTCAAAATTTAGGAATATCTCACACAACAGCTCATGATGTCTAAAAAAAGCAAATCCAGAAGATGAAGTCATTTAAATACCAGAGAATGCAGGATATATTCGAGGAAGGTAAATTCAGCAGGATATAGTTTTGCGAAACGTTGGTCGAAATGATGAATGAAGATAGACATTTTTGAAGAAAGTTCTATTTTCAAATGAGTGTTAGCTTTCAACACATGCCATCCACCATTTACAAAGCTTCCGCTACTGCAGTACAAACAACCAACATCTTTGTAGAAATACTAAAAGTTAGTATCGTCATTCAAGTAATGTGTGGACTGGTTTACTATGGCATAGAGTGATTGGTCCATTTTCTGTTGACGGCGGCATGCTCACTGGTCAGTATTATTTGCTATTACTGCAGGAAGAGTTGGACCAGCAATTGCGGATTTAGTCCCAGAGGAAGAAATATGGTACCGGCATGATGGATGCTCAGCACATAATAGCGTAGTACGAAACTATTTAGACGATACATTTCCGGAGCACTGGTACTGAGAATTTTGAAATGTGTTTGTTAAAACGAATTCCCGCAAACTGCTACTAAAGATTCTCAACGGCCAATTAAATTCTTTCTAGAAACCATTGTGTTATTTGTTGGTCTATCCATTTTACAATTGACTAAGCTCTACATTCCGCAGGGTGAATTCTTAGAAACTGCTTCCTCTTTCAACTATGTTTTAGTAAAGGTTGTTAGTATTTGATTCGAAACTTTATAGCATTGTTACAGTTTAGACACTACATACGTAATAAATAATCCCGATGGTGTCAACACATAATATGCAAGTAAATGTCGGGCGTATTAATGGCAAGAGTCACAATTAATATACGGGTTTATACTGTATCCATATTAAGAGCTAGTAAAATCGAGCACACCCACTTTCATAAGGGGCATCATGGAAACAAGACGTAGGTTACTATTTCAAAACGTGCAAACTCTATCACCAATTAAACCGGAGTGTGTCACAAGGTAGTGCTAATAAGAGGAGATGCCTCTAGAAGAACAGATTTACTCGTCCTGACGAGCGAATGAGGTTGATTGTTTAGAAATAGTTTTTCTTGACATCGCTGTTCTGTCACATATTTTGGATTACATAGGAGATAGTCTGCATGTTCTAGAGAAAACATGGATGCCGTATTCTGGTGATGCCCATTATTAAAGTGGGTGGATCATCGAGTTCATTAGTTTTTAATATTGCATTGTACAAATCCGGCATACGTATTATTAATCATGCATTGTACTATCAAAGTTCAATTATAAACGTGTTAGTTGCTCAAATACAGAATTATTTGACGAAAATTGTTCGCCAAATATACTTAACATAGCTGCATAAAATGAGGTCGACAATGCCATATTCAGATGAGGAACCCTGCCGTTAGACGTTTGAGCTTATTTAACCAAATTAATAACAATTTCTGGTACATATCAGGCTACCCGTATACGTTGGTGTTCAAAAAGTGTTAGGGTATTACAAGTATCTGTAATTCTTTGAATGCATTCCATATCAAAACTAGATCAATTCCTTACGTATAACAAATGCATCCCATTGTGAGAGACTTTCCTAAACTCAACGTATATGAGTATAGCACCTTGGTACATTTACTCTTACAAAATTTGATAAACTTACTGGTAATATTGATAATTTAATAAGAAATTTTTAATGAAGCGGCAACTACCGTTGTCGATTTGCCTAAAATTGAGGATAATCTGCCATAAGTTATTAATAAATTTAGTTATATAGCAACAAATTCTTGATGAAGCAACAACTACGTATAAGAATTTACACTAAATTTAAGTTTACTAAAACTCACTGGTGGATTTAGCAATATAACAGCAAGCTCTTGTTGATGTAACTACTAGTTATGACAATTTATTTTACATTAAAAGTAGTTTTCCAAAACTTACGGGTAGAGTTGGTAATTTAACAACATCTAATTGGTGAAATAACTAACAATTTTCAAAGTTTGCTATACATTTAAAGTGGTTTAACAAATGGGTCTATCAGTTTTACAATATATTTAGAATATTTTTACCTTCACCAGTAATCAAACTTACAAATGAGCAAAGAGTACTAGTCACATATTTGCCTTTGTTCGAAGGCACAAGTTACCAAGTTTGGTCCTTGGTGAATTACCAATATTTCTATGTGGACCGTGTTCGCCAGCATTCTTGTGGTAAACTAATATTTTTTTAAGTTAATTTGTCAAATTAGTTTTTACTGCGTAGTACAAGAAACCTTACAAGGTTCACTAAAGATTTTGAAAATACGGTAGTTATTTTGTTTACACCAGATTTCACTTGTATACAAACAGCCTAGAAGTAACTGCTAATTAAGTAAAGCAAACGTCGGGAATGCAGAAACAAAGAGATAGAACTATTTTCAGTTCTAGAATTGGAATTGTTTAGCGTTTTAATCAGGTAATGTTGTTTAACTGTAAACTAAAAGTTCAGTAAGAAAATATTTTAAACGGAATTACGAGATCTGTAATTTGTGATCGTTGACAGTATTAGGCCCTACAGCTCAAATTGTAGATATTGGCGCTGGGTATAACTTACGTTCAATTAATTACACGGTTGTCAACACTTTTAATGGACATCCCTTCGGCTGTCTGTAAAAGCAGACGCTCTTATATAAGGAAAATATTTGATTTTAATTCTAAGAAATCAGGTCTCAAGAGCATCGCCGATATCACCATTTCCATTAGAGCAATGACCTGCAAACGCATAGACATACCCAGAAAATCTTGTAAGGCACGATTTCAATAAATACAGGATTTGCATTTATATTGCATAGTCACGTTTGTACTTTTTGTCAGTAGAAAGCAATTGCCTTAACTTTACACAGAAGTTTCTTTAGTGAATTTATATTAAATATTCATGTATTATATTTGATATCACAGTATGCGACTGAATAAAATGGTCTGTCTAAAGTGGATATTGTTTTGCGCAGAAATTGGGTCAAAAAGTTGCCAAAGCGTATTAGCACTAAACGTTGTCAAATCGTTTATTAAAATTATTACATCAAATCTTTTAGTAATAACATGATTTCCAATTTTAATTTGAGGGTTTAATCTTGACGGCGCTGAATAATATTGAGGAATACCAATTATAGCATTGCATTTTCATAGGCCTACACCTTAATTTTGTAAGAGTAAATGTACCAAGGTGCTATACTCATATACGTTGAGTTTAGGAAAGTCTCTCACAATGGGATGCATTTGTTATACGTAAGGAATTGATCTAGTTTTGATATGGAATGCATTCAAAGAATTACAGATACTTGTAATACCCTAACACTTTTTGAACACCAACGTATACGGGTAGCCTGATATGTACCAGAAATTGTTATTAATTTGGTTAAATAAGCTCAAACGTCTAACGGCAGGGTTCCTCATCTGAATATGGCATTGTCGACCTCATTTTATGCAGCTATGTTAAGTATATTTGGCGAACAATTTTCGTCAAATAATTCTGTATTTGAGCAACTAACACGTTTATAATTGAACTTTGATAGTACAATGCATGATTAATAATACGTATGCCGGATTTGTACAATGCAATATTAAAAACTAATGAACTCGATGATCCACCCACTTTAATAATGGGCATCACCAGAATACGGCATCCATGTTTTCTCTAGAACATGCAGACTATCTCCTATGTAATCCAAAATATGTGACAGAACAGCGATGTCAAGAAAAACTATTTCTAAACAATCAACCTCATTCGCTCGTCAGGACGAGTAAATCTGTTCTTCTAGAGGCATCTCCTCTTATTAGCACTACCTTGTGACACACTCCGGTTTAATTGGTGATAGAGTTTGCACGTTTTGAAATAGTAACCTACGTCTTGTTTCCATGATGCCCTTATGAAAGTGGGTGTGCTCGATTTTACTAGCTCTTAATATGGATACAGTATAAACCCGTATATTAATTGTGACTCTTGCCATTAATACGCCCGACATTTACTTGCATATTATGTGTTGACACCATCGGGATTATTTATTACGTATGTAGTGTCTAAACTGTAACAATGCTATAAAGTTTCGAATCAAATACTAACAACCTTTACTAAAACATAGTTGAAAGAGGAAGCAGTTTCTAAGAATTCACCCTGCGGAATGTAGAGCTTAGTCAATTGTAAAATGGATAGACCAACAAATAACACAATGGTTTCTAGAAAGAATTTAATTGGCCGTTGAGAATCTTTAGTAGCAGTTTGCGGAATTCGTTTTAACAAACACATTTCAAAATTCTCAGTACCAGTGCTCCGGAAATGTATCGTCTAAATAGTTTCGTACTACGCTATTATGTGCTGAGCATCCATCATGCCGGTACCATATTTCTTCCTCTGGGACTAAATCCGCAATTGCTGGTCCAACTCTTCCTGCAGTAATAGCAAATAATACTGACCAGTGAGCATGCCGCCGTCAACAGAAAATGGACCAATCACTCTATGCCATAGTAAACCAGTCCACACATTACTTGAATGACGATACTAACTTTTAGTATTTCTACAAAGATGTTGGTTGTTTGTACTGCAGTAGCGGAAGCTTTGTAAATGGTGGATGGCATGTGTTGAAAGCTAACACTCATTTGAAAATAGAACTTTCTTCAAAATGTCTATCTTCATTCATCATTTCGACCAACGTTTCGCAAAACTATATCCTGCTGAATTTACCTTCCTCGAATATATCCTGCATTCTCTGGTATTTAAATGACTTCATCTTCTGGATTTGCTTTTTTTAGACATCATGAGCTGTTGTGTGAGATATTCCTAAATTTTGACCAATCTGCCTTAAACGAACATTTTTATCAGCTGCAATACGACTTCAAAGTCACGCTCGCATTCTCGTACAGCAACAGGCACACCAACAGCAACAAAACATTTGTAATATTTATTAACGCTTCCAGTTGATTTAAAATTGTCAAAAATATCGAAGAGGGTTCATATACATGGTATTTGCCTTTCAAAATAAGAGCCAGCGAATAAATCTCTCATATTTTTCAAAGAATTGCCATAATAATGCCATTCAATAAACTTCACTTTTTCCTAGCTAGTATATAATCCCTATAGTAGGGGACAAAGAATACTACTGTAGTAAGTCTGGCGATATTTTTTTCGCGAATTTTTTCTCCCGTGTTTCCCATTGGTATATACTGCATGTACGAGCAGCGTGACATACTTTTTTCATTTTTCGCGAATTTTTGTCTCGTTTTTCCCATTGGTAAATACTGCATGTACGAGCAGCGTGACAAATTTTTTTTCTTTCTTTACGAATTTTTTTCTCTCGTTTTTCTCACTGGTATATATTGCATGTACGAGAAACGTGACATAGTTTTTTTTCATTTGTTCGCCAAATTTTTTCTCTCGATTTTCCCATTGGTATATACTGCATGTACAAGCAGCGTGAAATACTTTTTTTTCATTTTTTTGCGAATTTTTTTCTCTCGTTTTTCCATTGGTATATACTGCATGTACGAGCAGCGTGACTTACTTTTTTTCATTTTTCGCGAATTTTTTCTTTCGTTCTTCCCATTGGTATATACTGCATGTACGAGAGTCTGGCGATTAAAGGCGCAGCAAGGGTAGCAGCCTTGCTGGTTAAAGGCTATTAGAGGAGAGTCGGTTGGTCTCGAGCGATCCTCAATAATTTACAAGGTTGTTGAGGATGGGCCGTGACGGAAACGGCTTTTTGCTAAAATCTTTGAAAACTGCGTTGTGGAAAGATATTGGAACCTACTACAATATTTCCCAGGTATGAGTGGCCTAAAACACCAACTATGTATGATGGAGGCTCACAAGTAAAATTTTTGTCCGGTAAAATACCCCTTCATTCGGATATCCGGGAGGGGGTACTTGGGGCTCCTCATCGTAAGAATTTAAAACAACAGTTCGATTTAGTGATAGGGACTTGGAATGCAAGTTCATTACTTATAGTAGATAAGTTAACGAATTTATTAGTCGAAATGATGAAAGGAAAGCTAGACATTTTAGGTATTAGTGAGATGAAATGGCCAGATAGTAATGACTTTTGGCAAGATAATTATAGGATAATTACAACTTCTTCAACTAATGGACAGGCAGGGATAGGAATAGCGTTTGGTAAAAGATTAGTACGTAAAGTTAAAGAGTACTTACAATTTAGTGATAGAATAATTATGGTTAGATTGAGTACGGAACCCACAGACACTGTTTTAGTACAGGTTTACATGCCAACAACTCAGTACGAGGATGAGGAAGTAGAAAAGATATACGAGGATATAAATAGTATAGTGAAAAAAGTAAAGAAAGATGAGAATTTAGTAGTTATGGGTGATTTTAATGCATCAGTGGGAGAAGGTAATGAGGGAAAAATTGTAGGAAAATTTGGGTAGGACAGACGAAATGATATAAAAGAAAGATTACTTGAGTTTTGCCAGGATCATAGATTAGTAACTGTAAACACCCTCTTCGAACAACCTGTTAGGGGAAAATATACCTGGAAAGCCCCAGGTGATAGGGCTAAATACCAAATAGCTTATATTTTAGTTAAACAAAGATTTAGAAACCAAGTTAAAAACTGTCGTAGTTATCCAGGGGCTGACATAGATAGCGATCATATCTTGGTTAAAATGAAGTGTAAGCTAAAATTCAAAAAATTGAGAAAGGCTAAAAGAGAGGGATAGGATCTAAATAAGCTTAATGATAGTGAGGTAAAGAAGAATAAAAACACGTATTAGATAACAAGATCAAAGAGACAGCTATAGAAAGGTACGTAGAAAATAGATGGAAAGGAATAAAAAGGGATGTACGTGATACAGGAACACAGACTATAGGTGAGAAAACGAAAAAACCCTGGGTAACAAAGGAGATATTAGATTAAATAGAGAATAGAAGAAAGCTTAAACCTTTCAGAGAATTGGGTAGTGAAAGTAAGCAAAAATATAATAGAGTTGGAAATAAGATGGTACATGAGTGTAGAAAAGCTAGAAATAAATGGATGGAAGAGAATTGTAAGAGAATATAAAATGATTTGAGAGTAGGTAAGAGAGACAGGGCTTACAGAGCAGTTAAAAAGTTTTTCGTGGAAGATAGGAAAAAATATAATGGTATTAAAGACGAGAATAATGAGCTTCTAATAAATAAAGTTGAGGTAGCAGATAGTTGGAAAAATATTTAGAAGATTTATATAAGGGAGACAGTATGGATGAGTTAGAGAACGACCAAGAAGAAAATGTAGAAATAGGGTTTTCAATATTAAAAGAGGAATTTGATAGAGCTGTTAGGGATCTTAAACTAAATAAAGCGCCAAGGATAGACGATATACCCGCAGAATTAATAAAATATGCAAGTCAGAAAACTGTAGACAGATTATATGATCTAGTAAAAGTAATATATGACACGGGTGAGGTCTCAATAGATTTCGAAAAAATATTATTATCCCAATTCCAAAAAAGTCAGGAACTGATAGGTGTGAGAATTTTAGAACGGTTCGTTTAACTTCCCACGCTTCAAAAATACTAACAATAATAATTAAGAATAGAATAGAAGGTTTGATTGAGAAATATTTAGGCGAAGACCAATATGGTTTTCGTATAGACAGAGGGACTAGAGACCCGATACTAATGATTAGGGTAAATATCGAAAAGAGATTACAAAAAAATAAAAAGACTCATTTTGTGTTTGTAGACTTAGAAAAAGCATTTGATACGGCTGATTGGATTGTTATGTTCAGGGTTTTGCGAAAAACAGGAATCTCTCATAGGGATAGAAAAATTATTTGCAGTCTATATAAAAACCAAAGCGTAGTAATTAGATTTGATGAAATAGAAAAGGAAGCTAAAATTAGAAATGGTGTTAGACAGGGCTGTATACTATCTCCCTTGATTTTTAATGTTTATATTGAGGAAGCTTTAAACTTAGCTAGAGAGAGAAAAGAGATAGGTAGTAGTGTACAGGGACAGAAAATAGACATGCTACGTTTTGCAGACGATATAGTCATTATAGCAAAGTCTAGAAAAGAGTTAGGAGAGTTGTTAAATATTTTAGATGAGATACTATAGAATAACTATAGTATGAAAATTAATTCAGGAAAGACAAAGATAATGACAAGTGAGTTACAGTCTAGTTCTAAACCCAAATTAAAAATAGGTAATACCGAGTTAGAAGAGGTAGATGAATTTTGCTATTTAGGTAGTATAATTACAAAGGACAGACGCAGCAGATGGGATATAGTAGCTGGAATAGCCCAAGCTAAAAAAATGTTTTCAAAAAGAAAACTTACTAATAGCTAATAGAAAAAGTTTCTTAAAGTCGTACGTATAGAGCGTTATACTATACGGTAGTGAGACTTGGACAATTAAAGAGGTAGATAAGAAAGAGATAGAAGCTTTTGAAACTTGGTGTTATAGCAGAATGTTAAAGATTAGTTGGACAAATAGAGTAACAAATTAGGAAGTTTATAGAAGGATAGGTGAGGAACCCTGTATGTGGAAACAATTAAAAGCCAGGAGAGATAGAATGATAGGGCACCAGTTAAGGCATGAGGGACTATTTAGTAAGGTCTTAGATTATAAACTACCAAATAAAAATAGAGTAGCAAGGCTTAGACAAAGTTATATTAGTCAAATTGTTACAGATTTAGGTTGTGAAGGGTATGCGGACCTTTTTAAACTAGCTCACAATGGAAAAGAATTTAGAGCTGTGTCAAACCGACCCTAAGTAAGTTCGAAAACAAAACAAAAAAATTAATAAATAAAAATCAGTTAACTAAATCTTACCGTGACATAACTCACAATTAGTTAGCGGTCTGGCATGTTGGTAGGGATTCGTTGCTTAAGCCTTACCATAATATATAATTTAATAAACGTCATCATGGCATAATTTGCAATTAGTTAAAGGTCTGGCATGTTGGTAGCGATTCCTTGCTTAAGCCTTACCATAACATATAATTTAACACTTTTCCTTTTTTTGGAGGGAAAACCAGGTAATATTTTATTTCCTTATAAATGGGAATCATGTAAACATGTTGGAGTCCTTTAACAACCATCAGGTTGCTAATATCTATGTAGAAACAGATAGATAGGAGAAAATAGAAGAGTACAGGCAGACCTAGACCAAGCTATATTAGTCAAATTATTAGAAATTTAGGTTGTGAAGGGTAGGCAGAACTTTTAGATTAGCACAGAATAGAAAAGGAGTTAGAGTTGCGTCAAACCGACCTTGAGTAAGGTCGAAAACAAAATGATGATGATGATGTATAGTATATGGTAGTCCATTTTTCAAATTAGCACTCTCTGTTTATTAGAGAAAATCAATTGTCGCACTTAAAGTCTAATTATTACTGATTAGAGATATTTTTGGCGGTTCGATTTTTATTGTTAGTGCATCCTAGATGAATTATTATTAATTAATCATCGAAGTTAAGTAACTTTCGACGTGGTCACAAAATTGAATGGATGGTCGCATATTAATGTTTCCCAGTTTTTTGAGGTATGCTGAGGGTGATCTGCATCAATTTAATATATTCAAGTAAGATAGTTTTCGAGTCTAGTTAAAAAAATGTGTTTATAAATTATAAAGTTTTTGAAGATTTTCTTTAAAGTGACTTAATATACTTAAAATGTATGTAGAGCAGCAGAAGCAGCAAATTATCTCTTTATCATTTCTCTATAAAATAATTAGGGTAGCCAATATTTGCCAAAGTTTCATTTTGCATGTGATTTCTTTTTGTATACAAAATAAGAATTACACCCTGTATAACTAAAAATTAATAAAATTGTATTTTTGATTTTTACTTTTGGTCTGATAAGTTTTCTCACTAAGGACTAGTATAAATGTTACAAGTGTAAACCGGTTAAATACTTATGAGAAATGCAGCTTCATTTCTACAGAGTACGTAAAATAGAACTTTACTAAAAAAGTCTATAGTGCGCGTTCTACAAATGATACTGTAACACAGAAATGATTCAGACGAATCCTCTTGGCGCTTGAAACTTGCAGAAGTTGCACGAAATAATAATTAAAGCAAGCCTAAATACCGGAAAGGCAGAAAGAGCTGATTCTGATCTCTACTTCGGTAAAACATTCATTTAATATCTGGCTGAAGAAAGTCATCACTCTTACGTCACAGAGACAAGCGCCTCTTCTAGTGCAGGTTTTCATCGGCATGACGTTAAATCGTTACATGTGTTGTTTAAGCTAGTGCATTCACGATACAGTATATGTATACTAGATGAACGTAGATTAAAATGGCTTGATAACGTAGTCCACGATATTTTATTATGAGATGAAATATTTAAAAACAATGACGGGTATTTTCCACAAAATAGTAGGCAATGGAAAAGTATTATGTTCCCTAATCTGAAGACAGAATTCAACTAAAACTATTTCTCTGACATTTGTTTATATCTCTAATATGAACAAAGATGTTAGCTGTGTAATGAAAATCAGACACCTTGTATATATATATATATATATATATATATATATATATACATGTATGCATATATATATATATATATATATATATATACATACATAATATATATATATATATATATATATATATATATATATTATTATGTGTAACGACCTTTAATTATTATCAATCAGAAGTGCAATAACGGGTTTTTAAAATTTTTGTTCTTTACTAAGCTTTCGATTTAATTTTAAATCTTCCTCAGAGTGATACAAAATTACAAACATCAGTGTCAACATTCAAACAAAATACATTAACTTACAAAAACTGGAGTGTAAAATAGTAACTACGTTGAAACATACTAGGTTAACATTCTTGGCACTAAATAAATAAACTAATAGATTAAAATTATAACTTCACATGGTAATATGTTTGACCAGGTATGCAAGCCTAATTAAGTGACAGGTATTAATCGAACCTGATTCAATACAAAGAAATTATTGCATAAAATTCAACTTTGTGTTTCTTTCTTATTTCTGATAATATTACTTAGTTTTAAAATCGCTTTATCTTGCCATGAAAAAAAAGCAAATCATTTTCTGGATTTTAATAACATAAAAATTTTAGATAGGAAAGTTAGTTACAGAGGTAGATTTTTTCTTGAAATGGTGCACATTAATAATAACAACAACGTTTTAAACTTCAAATCCGATACTAACAATCTAAGGGTGATTTATTCCTATATTTTAAAACTAAGTAATATTATCAGAAATAAGAAAGAGACACTAAGTTGAATTTTATGCAATAATTTCTGTAGGTATTTAAATCAGGTTCGATCAACACCTGTCACTTAATTAGGCTTGCATACCTGGTCAAACATATTACCATGTAAAGTTATAATTTTAATCTATTAGCGTATTTATTTAGTGCCAAGAATGTTAACCTAGTATGTTTCAATGTAGTTACTATTTTACACTCCAGTTTTGTAAGTTAATGTATTTTATTTGAATGTTGACACGGATGTTTCTAATTTTGTAGCACTCTAAGGAAGATTTAAAGTTAAATCGAAAACTTGGTAAAGAACACAGGGTTTTTAATTTAACCTTTATGAACGTAGACCTATAAACCCGTCATTGCACTTCTTATTGATATGTCTATATATATATATATATATATATATATATATATATATATATATATATATAATATGGGTATAATAATCTTGGAATTAGGTCATTACTAAATATTGGTATATTGGAAAAGTTTCACATATAAGCAATAACAAATGTAGTGGTAATCTTTTATTTGACGCGTTTCGGTAACACCATAATCAATAAATTTATCTATAAATACTAAAACAATGTGTTAACAATTATTAGATTTATATATACTATATATATATATATATATATATATATATATAATTAGTATTATTTCTCGAACGAAAGTAAGTAAACAACTGATTTGATTAAAATCTTGGGATGCACTCGTTCTACCAGATAAAACTACAGCGTCAAATTGTAATTTTTATTCAACGTTTCGGCATTGACTTTATGCCTTCTTCATAGACTGAAAAATTTAGTGAAGATTATTACAATTAAAATCAAACAGTTAAGCTGTGTACTTACATAAATTACTATGACTTAAACCTGATTTAAACTTAACAAACAACACTTATTCATGGCATACAGCTTGGTTAAACTTTTAAAATTAATTACGGCAACACAATTAAAATGTAACACAGTCAATTGGATAAAATAAATAAATAAATAAATAAATTAACATATAACAACATGCAGTTAAACCTAATCATACGGCGCAACAAGCATAACTAAACTAATCCTATTTAATAATTGATCATGTTGTCACATGGTCATAATCTAAAACCTGTAAGTCATAATCTAAAACCTATATCTTAATAATTTAATGGACAAATGGAACACACTAGTAAATGAAGCACGCTAAACAAAATACATAATTAAACATTTCTACACTATTTGCGAAAATGGCCGTTATTAAACTTGTAGAGCGCAGAGTAGACAGTATTCAAGTTGTTCATATCCAGTTTGTTATTTAGTGGATTCGGTTGTTGCTGAATATAGAAAGATTCCAAGAAAAGTCTCTTATAATAATTGGATTCCATATCTAATATAGTGGTATTCTCAAAATTCGCTGTATGTTTAGTATTGTGCAAATGTGACGCAAGAGCACAATTAGATTTTCCAATCCTGGCATCACTTTTGTGTTGTATGATGCGGTTCTTTAGCCACTGTTTTGTCTGACCAACGTACGTTTTTGCAACTACATTGTATTTTGTAAACAACGTTGCTACACAGAGACTTATCTGTGCTATCTTTTATTTTTGTAAACAAACTACCTATCGATTTTTTATAGGCGCACGCGATAAACAAGTCCGGTTGCTTCAAAATCTTGGCAAGTTGGGGTGTTAGATTTTGAATGTAAGGTAGTTTCCTGAATTTCTTCCCCTCTGATCGATCTAGTGCTGAAATTGGTAGGTGTTTTGTATGCAATAATCGTTTTATAAGAGGTTTGGGATATGCATTATTCACCAAAGTAAATTCCAATTGTTTTAAATTTTTACGAAGCAAGTCTGGCTCACATATTCTGGTAATACGGTGTTTTAAACCAATAATGGTGTTAATTTTATGAGCGAGCGTATGGTTGGAGTGATAATTAATATACCTCCCAGAGTCAGTAGGTTTCTTGTAGATATCAAAAGCAACGTATTGGTAGGCGATCTAATCACCAATGTGTCTAGAAATGGGATACTCTGGTCAACTTCTTTTCATATGTAAAACCAAATTAGAATTATAGCTGTTGAAAATATGCACTGTATACTCTATCAAATGTTCAGGCACGGAACATAAGATGTCATCCACATATTTGACAATGAAGGGAATGTCAAAGGAAGTAAATTCATGACCGACTCTAGTAAAGAATCCATGACGACTTGAGCAATGATAGGAGACAGTGGAGAGTCCATAGGTGTGCCAAAGGTCTGAAGGTAATATGTGGAGTTAAAGATAAAGTATGTGTTGTTAAAAACTAGTTCAATAGTTGATAAAAACGATTTCAAATCCAGATTACAATGTGGTTGAATTTGGTTCCATTTCTCCGTGATAATACTCACTACTAACTAAATGGGAATATTAGTAAACAAAGAGCGGACATCTAAAGAAATCAGGATGTGATCGGGAGGTAATTGAAACTGTCTGTAACCGTCTACAAATGAAAAAGTATCCTTAAGGTTCCACCTCTCTAACGGAAAGGAATTTTTTTAAATTTTCGACGAAAAGGCAGCAACATTATAAGTAGGAGAATTAATACAGGAAATAATCGGTCTAAGAGGTATACCAGCTTTGTGAATTTTGGGCAAACCATAATATTTGCCTGGACTGCAGTTATTTTTTTTATTAGGTCTTGTTTATCATTAGGTGTGATCATAGATTGGTTGAACAGAAGTTTAATGTGATCGTTAACCTTCTTTTGTATAGTGAACGTCGGATCCCTATTGAGTTTTTTATATATCATTTGATCATCAAGCAATTCGTTGGATTTAGTTAAATAATCTTGTTTATCTAAGATGACAGTGACAGAACCTTTGTCAGCTTTTGTTACAATAATGCTAGGATTGTCCCTAAGGAACTTTTTTACAACTGTATACATGCGATTATTTTTGTTAAGTGTACTCCTGTATTCTGGATTAGTGCAAAAATTGGTGATTAAATTGGTGACTTTACATCGTATCAATGACTTTTCTTCTGCCGGTTTTTCGATTACGTCAATCACTGATTCAATATCTGCTAATAGTTTGCCAATATTTATGTCCGTAGTCGTCATTTCCAGATTAAACTGTGGACCTAAAGATAAAAACCTTTAACGTCTTCTGGAATAAGGGTACTGCTATGATTCACTACCCATTTACTATTATCTTTAAATAATTGTTTGTTGTTCAATTGGTTATTTTGCAAAGATTGTAATTTTTGATATTCCTTTTTAACTAACATAAAGTGTTTGTTATACGTAATTAATTGATTGCTATAAAAATTATTAAAAGTTTGAGACGGCAGCGACTGTCGAAGAGAATTCTTGATGTTCGAAAGTTTGTACGACCAAAATCAATCTCTGTATGAGTGATTTGTATTTCCAAAGATAAAATTCGTTTCCTTAATCTATTATTAAAGTTATTAATCTTTCTATTAGTATGGCTATCTCTACATAAAAGTAATTGTTGCGCACCTGCTAAATTGTTCAATATGTGGCTAGGTACCACATCCTCTCTTCTGCATTTTTCTAAAAGTTACACCGGTTATTAAAGTTAGCAAGTTTCTTATTAATGTTGGCCCACTGTTTTAATTGCTTGCAAGCATCTTCACCAAATTCCAAACGTATGTTATTGTAGAATCCCATATCTATTACCAATTAGTATTATTTCTCGAACGAAAGTAAGTAAACAACTGATTTGATTAAAATCTTGGGATGCACTCGTTCTACCAGATAAAACTACAGCGTCAAATTGTAATTTTATTCAACGTTTCGGCATTGACTTTAAGCCTTCTTCATAGACTGAAAAATTTAATGAAGATTATTACAATTAAAATCAAACAGTTAAGCTGTGTACTTACATAAATTACTATGACTTAAACCTGATTTAAACGTAACAAACAACACTTATTCATGGCATACAGCTTGGTTAAACTTTTAAAATTAATTACGGCAACACAATTAAAATGTAACACAGTCAATTGGATAAAATAAATAAATAAATAAATAAATTAACATATAACAACATGCAGTTAAACTTAATCATACGGCGCAACAAGCATAACTAAACTAATCCTATTTAATAATTGATCATGTTGTCACATGGTCATAATCTAAAACCTGTAAGTCATAATCTAAAACCTATATCTTAATAATTTAATGGACAAATGGAACACACTAGTAAATGAAGCACGCTAAACAAAATACATAATTAAACATTTCTACACTATTTGCGAAAATGGCCGTTATTAAACTTGTAGAGCGCAGAGTAGACAGTATTCAAGTTGTTCATATCCAGTTTGTTATTTAGTGGATTCGGTTGTTGCTGAATATAGAAAGATTCCAAGAAAAGTCTCTTATAATAATTGGATTCTATATCTAATATAGTGGTATTCTCAAAATTCGCTGTATGTTTAGTATTGTGCAAATGTGACGCAAGAGCACAATTAGATTTTCCAATCCTGGCATCACTTTTGTGTTGTATGATGCGGTTCTTTAGCCACTGTTTTGTCTGACCAACGTACGTTTTTTTGCAACTACATTGTATTTTGTAAATAACGTTGCTACACAGAGACTTATCTGTGCTATCTTTTATTTTTGTAAACAAACTACCTATCGATTTTTATAGGCGCACGCGATAAACAAGTCCGGTTGCTTCAAAATCTTGGCAAGTTGGGGTGTTAGATTTTGAATGTAAGGTAGTTTCCTGAATTTCTTCCCCTCTGATCGATCTAGTGCTGAAATTGGTAGGTGTTTTGTATGCAATAATCGTTTTATAAGAGGTTTGGGATATGCATTATTCACCAAAGTAAATTCCAATTGTTTTAAATTTTTACGAAGCAAGTCTGGCTCACATATTCTGGTAATACGGTGTTTTAAACCAATAATGGTGTTAATTTTATGAGCGAGCGTATGGTTGGAGTGATAATTAATATACCTCCCAGAGTCAGTAGGTTTCTTGTAGATATCAAAAGCAACGTATTGGTAGGCGATCTAATCACCAATGTGTCTAGAAATGGGATACTCTGGTCAACTTCTTTTCATATGTAAAACCAAATTAGAATTATAGCTGTTGAAAATATGCACTGTATACTCTATCAAATGTTCAGGCACGGAACATAAGATGTCATCCACATATTTGACAATGAAGGAATGTCAAAAGGAAGTAAATTCATGACCGACTCTAGTAAAGAATCCATGACGACTTGAGCAATGATAGGAGACAGTGGAGAGCCCATAGGTGTGCCAAAGGTCTGAAGGTAATATGTGGAGTTAAAGATAAAGTATGTGTTGTTAAAAACTAGTTCAATAGTTGATAAAAACGATTTCAAATCCAGATTACAATGTGGTTGAATTTGGTTCCATTTCTCCGTGATAATACTCACTACTAACTCAATGGGAATATTAGTAAACAAAGAGCGGACATCTAAAGAAATCAGGATGTGATCGGGAGGTAATTGAAACTGTCTGTAACCGTCTACAAATGAAAAAGTATCCTTAAGGTTCCACCTCTCTAACGGAAAGGAATTTTTTAAAATTTTCGACAAAAAGGCAGCAACATTATAAGTAGGAGAATTAATACAGGAAATAATCGGTCTAAGAGGTATACCAGCTTTGTGAATTTTGGGCAAACCATAATATTTGCCTGGACTGCAGTTATTTTTTATTAGGTCTTGTTTATCATTAGGTGTGATCATAGATTGGTTGAACAGAAGTTTAATGTGATCGTTAACCTTCTTTTGTATAGTGAACGTCGGATCCCTATTGAGTTTTTTATATATCATTTGATCATCAAGCAATTCGTTGGATTTAGTTAAATAATCTTGTTTATCTAAGATGACAGTGACAGAACCTTTGTCAGCTTTTGTTACAATAATGCTAGGATTGTCCCTAAGGAACTTTTTTACAACTGTATACATGCGATTATTTTTGTTAAGTGTACTCCTGTATTCTGGATTAGTGCAAAATTGGTGATTAAATTGGTGACTCTACATCGTATCAATGACTTTTCTTCTGCCGGTTTTTCGATTACGTCAATCACTGATTCAATATCTGCTAATAGTTTGCCAATATTTATGTCCGTAGTCGTCATTTCCAGATTAAACTGTGGACCTAAAGATAAAAAACCTTTAACGTCTTCTGGAATAAGGGTACTGCTATGATTCACTACCCATTTACTATTATCTTTAAATAATTGTTTGTTGTTCAATTGGTTATTTTGCAAAGATTGTAAACTGCATGTTGTTATATGTTAATTTATTTATTTATTTATTTATTTTATCCAATTGACTGTGTTACATTTTAATTGTGTTGCCGTAATTAATTTTTAAAAGTTTAACCAAGCTGTATGCCATGAATAAGTGTTGTTTGTTAAGTTTAAATCAGGTTTAAGTCATAGTAATTTATGTAAGTACACAGCTTAACTGTTTGATTTTAATTGTAATAATCTTCATTAAATTTTTCAGTCTATGAAGAAGGCATAAAGTCAATGCCGAAACGTTGAATAAAAATTACAATTTGACGCTGTAGTTTTATCTGGTAGAACGAGTGCATCCCAAGATTTTAATCAAATCAGTTGTTTATATATATATATATATATATATATATATATATATATATACACACACCTTTGTGCAATTTTAATTATAGTATAGTATAAGTCAAAACAGACAAATAATTCTACAAACTAACATTTTAATTTGTATCACAGTTTCGCTTCAATAAATAGTATGAATAACAATAATATAATTGGTTATATAATTTAATATTTAATCATCTGCAACATGGTGTATTCAAATATGTGGATTTTAATAGTCTAAACAGAATATTTTGTTAAATTCAGAAGATTCATCTTTACAAATTAAATTGTGGTAAATTTTCATAGATCCATCTTGGTCAGTTTTGAGTTTATGGTATTCGGATATTTATATATTGTAAAGTTTCATTACGTTTCTCTTGTTGTCATTGTTTTCAGTGTCTAAAATATCTACATTATTGAAATCAAATTGGTTAGTTGTCATGCATGAGCAAGAGCAGTACTTTTTATTATTAGTTTTATGCTATATTTGTGCTCATAAATTCGTTTACGAAGGATTGTTTAGTATTACCTATTACCTATTACCTATTTATGAGCACAAATATAGCATAAAAACTAATAATAAAATAAGTACTGCTCTTGCTTCTCATGCAATTGACAACTTACACCAATTTGATTTCAATAATGTAGATATTTTAGACACTGAAAACAATGACAACAAGAGAAACGTAATGGAAACTTTACAAATATATAAATATCCGAATACCATAAACTCAAAAACTGACCAAGATGGATCTATGAAAATTTACCACAATTTAATTTGTAAAAGATGAATCTTCTGAATATTAACAAAAATATTCTACTATTATTTAGACTATTAAAAATCCCCACATATTTGAATACACCATGTTGCAGAGTGATTAAATATTAAATTATATAACCAATTATATTATTGTTATTCATACTATTTATTGAAGCGAAACTGTGATACAAATTAAAATGTTAGTTTGTAGAATTATTTGTTTGTTTTGACTTATACTATACTATAATTAAAATTGAACAAAGGTATGTATATATATATATATATATATATATATATATATATATATAAATCTAATAATTGTTAACACATTGTTTTAGTATTTATAGATAAATTTATTGATTATGGTGTTACCGAAACGCGTCAAATAAAAGATTACCACTACATTTGTTATTGCTTATATGTGAAACTTTTCCAATATACCAAAATTTAGTAATGACCTAATTCCAAGATTATTATACCCATATTATCTATTTAAGAAGGTCAAGAACACATCCAAAATATTTATATATATATATATATATATATATTTATATATATTTATATATAATTAAAGAGATGAAATAATAACTTGACTTTTGTGCAAAACCCAAATGATCATTTCAAATGGCGCTAGTAATTGATAGAAGGAAAATGCCAAATTGTTGTTAGGTTGATGCATGGTTGTGTACATGATTTAGATTTGTCAATTTTTCAATTGTAGTCAACCGTCCCGATGGCGTAATTGGAAAACGCATGGGCCCGGAAAGCCTAAGATTCAGGTTCAAATCCTGTCCGTGACCTTATATTTTCTTTCTTTCAATTACTAGCTCGATTTGAAATGATCATTTGGGCTTAATTATTATTTCATCTTATTAATTATAATACGTTAGTATTTATCAACTTATCTTGTGTATATTGTAAAGTTTCTTTCTGTTGGGCGAAAAAATACGGACACGCAGAATGTGAAACACACTCTGGCTTTGCTAACATCGACCCTCAGGGGATGCGGAGAATAACATGAGACTTAAAATCATCAGGGTTGTTAAATATACTATTTGAAAACACGGCTGAAAAGAAAGATGGAAGATACACTGTAAAGGAAATAAAACACTTGAAAAAACAAGGTACCAACGTATAATGAATATACGAGATTTTAGTTCTTATACAGTAAAATTTCTGTTATAAAAAACAATGTACAAAACTGTAAATAAATTTTGGATTCTATTTAGAACATAAAACTCGCTACGCAATACTAATTTTTAACATTTAATAATTATTGAAATTATTGCAAAAAAATTAAAGTATAGCTGTCACTACAATTTTCAATTTTGAAATAAAATGCAATAACACTCTAAAGATACATTAAACAACAATTAACAAAATTTTTTGTATGTATCAATTCATTGTTTAAATAAAACATCCAATAGATAAGGTAATATATGACGAAAAATTTCATGAAATTTTTGCCTGACAAAGTTAACATTGTATTTTAAATTTTACTAGCGTTTAAGAGATTTAATAAATGTAGCTTAGATAATGGCGTTATAATAATTTTGCACTTTTAATTATATATATTTTTATCAACAGTCTAATATAGCAAACCCTAATTTAAAGAGAATATTTTAACTTCTTTGACAAGTGTGTCAAATTCGAACATAAATAGAACATACCTGTATGTGCAAGATAACGATTTAGTAACATATGTTATATTTTCTTACTTCTTATCAGGTAACAAACAACGGTGTTCTTGAAGTAGAATCACAGGATCTTACCAAAATTGCATTCCAAATTATAGATATGAAACTCTTCTTTGCAAGTATTTGATCCAAGAAAATTTAGGTAGGAGGTAAAATTAGATTTAGGAATGTAGATAAAATACGCCGGCACCTTGATTGTATAATACTTGATTTAATTATTAAAACAGGTATCCTGCAGATTGAGAGCACAAATTATATCCCGCAGATCGACCGTAAAATAATTAGTATTAGATATTTAATCGCGGCGTGTGTGAACGACAAATAGAAATTTAATCTGTTTGCATCTCAACATTTTTTCTATGAAAATGGGTTTCCGCAGTACAGCGTGTATAGACTTTTTCATAGATAAAACCTATAAACTTATTTTATAAGGAACTATGAAATACATTTTATAAAACACATACCTTATATCGATTCATAATTAAAAATTTACCACAGACAAAGTGACTGCTGGATCATTGAAAGTCAGAGAATCAAATGCCAATTTAACAGCCGGTCAGCGAACAGGTGAACGAAAAGATAAGGCTAGAAGCGATAAATAAGAGTAGAGTTATAAATTGTAATGACAGAATTCGAATCCACCTAAGTTATGCATGTGGTAACCTAACCGCTAATAAACAAAATTAACATTTTATAAATATATATTTATAAGCGTTTTATGTATTTTAAAAGGAAAAGAAATTATTCAAGATTGTTCAATAAAACAGAAATTATTTCAGAATAATAAAACTTATTTATTTTAAAACATTACAAATGTATGTAATAAAATAAACTCAAATCAGAGGTAAATAACCGTAGTGAAACTGAAAGGTTATTTAGCTGGAGCATGGCAATATGCCTAAGACAAAGTGAACATGTTACAATATATATATATATATATATATATATATATATATATATATAAATATATATATCATATATTTCCTCAAAGAATGGCATTGGCCACATTGATGGTAACTACTCCGGTTAATTCTGCATACGTGGTTAATGACTGGGCCATTATTTCTTGCGAAAAGAACCTAATGTAAGAACTACAACGACCTTCCAGTTTCTATGACGATGTGTTAAGTGAATTTAAGAAAAATCGATTAATTCGCTTAATTAAAAAAAACAGTATTTTAGTGATACATGTAACTGGATAGTATTATGCGTATATGCAAGTCAAAACTCCCATTTAGATACTTACAATGTTCTATACATCCATGGTAAGTAGGTTTTGTGTTACCTAAATTTCGTACCTACACTGCATTTACCGCCACTGCACGCCACTGACAGGAATAAGGATTTACACTTTATATAAAGTGGTACTGTATGCGGCAAAGTGGAAATCGCTCATTAATCCCGACGTTCTATATAACCGTTTGCTTGTATTATTCATACATGCTGCAAGTAGTAAAGAATATATACCCTAACTTGTCATCTTTCCTCAGGACTTTGTCACAAAACTTCTTTTGGTTGATAAGGCCAGTGCGTATTCTGTACCGAATTAAATTCCATGTATATATTAGTCTTCGGCAAGGCATTTTTGGGCCGTAATAGATTTGAGAATCTGCACCTTTAGAAGTGATGTTTTGCGTCTTTTTCTGAGGATTGATTTTACGATAACCGGGAAAACGCCGATTCTGCTAGTTTTTAATATGACACGGTCAAAATCTCAAAAATGTATTATTATCAATCAGCAAACGTTAAGGTGTGATAAAACTTAGGTTTAAATACAGGGCTATTAGTTCGTATGAACTACGTTTGGTTGTCTGAAAATAAACGCTATCAAAGGAGTAATTCTAAAAAAAACAACGTCTGAAAATCCATAAAACCGCCAAACGCTTGGACATAGAAAACCTCACAGGGCAGAATTTCAATAAATAAGGGATTTGCATTTAGATTGCATAGCCTTGGTTGTACTCCTTGTCTGTCGAAAGCAATTGCTTTAACGTACGTGGTAGCTTTTTCCTTGAATCAGTAGCAATATTCATGCATTTATTTTTAATATCATAGCATCTATAGTGGATTATGTCTTCAAGAGAAATAACTAATCCAATATTTTTGCAGCAGCGAGTTCAACTATTAAGCAAATTTACTGTAAACGCTGTGAAACTATCAAAACAAGCTAAGCGAATATATTGCACTACAGCCTATCAAATTTTAATTCAAAAAGTTTTTACCGTAAATTAGCCGTGTTGTAGAGACAATTGAAAATATGTAAAAAATATTGCTGTAGCTGCAGATTGTCTCATATATACTGACGTGATAAGGGATCACGAGAGGTCACTGAAACCCAAATTCTACAAATAAAGCCCACTAAAATATAAAAGAATCCGAAAAAAAAAATTGTATAATACAAGCGTACTTTTATTGATTAAAGTGCCAACCAACAATGCAATTCCGCGTGTATAAATAATCACCCTGTATGACATAAGCGTATTGTAAGTACATAGCAAATAATGTAAACCGTATATCTAAAAACAATTATTTTTATGATACTTTAAAGCGCATTAAATGTTTTATGAGAATCAACCAATTTCAAGCGTAAATAAATAGCCATTAATCATCATAAAAAAATTTCCCGTTACATATAAAACATTCATTCTATTTAGCATAAGAGCTACATCCATCCTGCCAAAGGCGAAACTCTTTAATCTTAATTACCTATATTAAAAACACGTTCTACCGTGAAAGAAAATATTCCGTACTGAATAGCAACAAATTTGTATTATAAAACTGTAAATTAATCATATAAATAGACTTTTGTGTAACATAAATTTATATTAAATAAATATGTTCTTGAAATTTCGAGTGGAATTATGAAGAAATACGTCAATTTCGTATGACCTAATTAATAAAGAAACGTTTATTCCAAGAAGCGGCTGGAACATTAGAAACACCCCTAAAATGTAATAAAAATCCATCAGAAATTGTTTACTACCTTTCGCATTACTGAATTAGTATACGACGCCACAATAACCTTGGGTGTTAAACAAAGACGAGCAGTGCACGTTACTAATTAGTGGAACGCGAAAACGAGGTAATAAAACGTACAATTTGAAGGTTAATGAGAAATTCCTGGAAAATTATGTCAAATAGGCCTGTATTATTTAGAATGGAATCACGTAAATACTAGTATATTCTAGGAAATAGATAATTTTTGTATATAAATGGAAGCATTTATTAAATAGATTCATTTATAAATTGGATCGCGAAAAATGTTACGGTGAGAAAAGAATTTCGAAGCTGTTGTTTTGAAGCATGCAGTACGCATATTGTAATTTAGTAATTAAAATGGAGTAGCAAATACAGAAGATAGTTTTAAACGTAACCTGTGTAAATATGAAAATTGGTAAAATGCAATTATTTGATCTTGTAATATACAATGGAGATAGAAAATGCTTTGATGTATATAAACCATTTAAAATTTTATTGAGTAATTAAACTAGGGATACACATTAGTTTCTAAATGGAAATGTAAATAATATAAGGGTTTTATAAACTGGGATTTGACTTCATTTAAAGAAAGGAAGCCGAAGATGTTTAATACCGTTGATTACAAATTGGAAAATCCCTTTGTGGTTTTTGCAAGTAGAATTTTTTAAAAATATTGTTTGTAACTGATATTTGAGTATTTGTCATTTAAATCTAAGGTATACTTAATTATATAATAATTTTTTTAAGTGTATTTACCAGGAAGTTTATGAGTAGAGTTCGAAACACTCTGACCTTTAAATAGATTATCTATCACGAATTTTTTTAGCCAAACAAACGTTACAAGCGTGGGAAACAAAACCAGGTAAGCTATCCATAAGAGAAGAGATTATAGTTCTGTAAATTGTAAGCAACATGAGGTGAGAAACAATTTTAAGTAAATAAGTTTATGTTTGAAAAAACGGTGTTGTAAATGTTATCTCTGTATGAGAGAAAATATTTAATATTATATAAATGTTTTGTGATATTGCTGTGTTTGATTCTATTTTATAAATTCTAACATTTCCGTTGAACTAGTCAGGCAAAGTAAAGTTAGAAAGAAAAGTAAGTCAACAATTTCAAATTTTACAATTTGTTGTATCTGTATCACAACACACTTTTAGCTACGCCTTAAAGCGAGGCGTTATAACAGCACCTTTTGTGGTATAACGACTTTGCAGTTATAAAATATAATATATACAGAAGGGTGCTTGGAAACTATTTCACTCTGATGAGGCTTAACAAGCCGAAACCGTCGGTCAGTGGATGTTTCCTCCCCTGTCAAGTAATAAAGCTAATGTTTTGTTAATGGATATATAACTACTAGCCCGATTTTTATTTGTTAATAGCTCTTATTATTTTCATTTTCATAAGGGTTTGTTTACAGATACATCTTACTTATATATATATATATATATATATATATATATATATATATATATATATATATATATATACTGATTTTATAAAGAGGTGATTGAAACCCAAATTCTACAAATAAAACTCACCCAAAGAGAAAGAAACCAAAAAAAACAAAATTTTCCAATGTTCATTATTCCACCCTGTACAAAATAGGCGTACTTCTTGCCCATTAAAAGACAACGTTTATATTAATTATGCAATTATACTGAAATCTGTACGATGCTGAGCTATTGTGTTTAGATCAACGAAGCTCTATTAATTAAAATGTAATAAATTTTCGGTGCATAGAGATGCAATAGAACACTTTTCACTCGCCGTACAATCAAATCTAACTGCATGTACAAAGCCATTTATATCTTTGCCATGAAGATATATTCGCTTCATTCGTCGTAAATGGCATAGAATAGTGTTAGTTTAACGCAACTTCATTTAAAACAAAGCTACATTCCTTTCATACAAAGTAACACTATGAGTTTTTAAATATTAAACCAGAACCTTCTTTATTCAGAAACGAATGCGTCATATTTACTAAGAAATATTTTAAAAGCCAATTATTAGTAATTGCCGATATAAAGAAACTCGCGACCGGTAAAAAGTCGTAAAATGGAACTGAGATAAGTAATCTATTTGTTCATATGCTTTCTGGAAGTCAGTGTAGATGACATCAATTTCTTTATTGTCCTTAGGAGATTCCCAAACAAATTGGCTAAATATAGCTAAGTTGATAATTGTAGGTTTCCTTTCCATGAAGCCATGTTGAGCGGGCGCAATATATGGTTTAATTTGAGCATATATATATGTTCTATATGCTAGAAATAGAAAGATGATTTAGAATATTAGATGTGGAACCATTTAATGTACTGGAGTAATTGTCGATTTCTTTCAGACAATTAGAAATATGCGCTGTTAAGAGAGAGATTAAAGGGATAGTATAGCGGGCCCACCAATACATGTGCACAGTCTTTAAGAAAAAAGGACGGAATAGCGTCAACGCCAGCAGTGTTTTTGTATTCTAATTTTTTTATAGCTATCAATACTTCATCCTGAGTAAAATTAGTGACTGAAATAAAGCACGTACATTTTGGTAAAGAATATTTACAGAGGTATTGGCATTGGATGTAATAATTAGTTTTTTTAACAATCCTAGATATATTGTTTATATATTTGATTCCAATGTTGGTTTTACTTTTAGATAGGCGTTCAGCGAGTTCTTGTTGTAGACGCCTATGATCTTGTTGCCTTTATTTTATCTAATGCAATGCAGTAACCACATTTTTAAATTTTCCGTGAGTTTTCAAAGTATGTACAGATTTAATAATATTATAGAAATTAATTTCACAGTGAAACTGGACACGAACTGGCCGAAGGCAAGTATTGTTTTCTGATCTAGCCCCCAACTGCAGAACACTTCCGTTAATAGGTTTAATAGCCTGCACTAGTTTACTTACAGGATTGTTCTCGTCAGTGTCTGTAACAGACTCAGGCAGATTGAATATGGTAATATTAGCTTTCCTTTGATTACGATTTTTAATTTTTTGGATAGAGGTTTTGAGGGTGAAATTATTTGTTGAGGGTTCAAGTTCAAGTAATTGTTGGTTACCAATCAGTTGCCGGATGTTATGCAATTCAATTTCGAAATCAGTTTTTAATTTATTAATTAACGAATTAAATTGATTTTGTAATGACAACATTAAGTTCTTTAGATCACTATATTGAGATAGGTTATTACTGCATGAATTGGTTCATATTACGACATGCAAAGCTAACATAGAAGTTATGAAGCATAATTATTTGATAAAGTACACTAAAAATTTATCACATTAAACCTTGGTTCAAGATCAACTTCTGATTTAAATCTATTGAAACTAAATGCACTTTACAAACTGATATTTTAACGTCAAGATTGATTATAAATGGAGATTTGAAGTGGGGCCGGGTAATATTATTCAATGCCGTTAATTACAATGGAAATGATATATGTATAAGCTAGAATAGGATTTTGGTTTTATAAAAATTATTTGTCAAGGGATCATTTCCAGCAATTTTGAGGTCAGAGCTCGAAGCATTTTGACCTTTTTCAAAATGTCCTGCCCAGTGTCATTGGCCAATTACACTGACAACCGCAGTAATAAAAAGTTAGGTAAATTATCCCGAGAACTGTAAAGAGTTTTTGAAGCTCACGTAGGAAATGTTTGGATTCTGTACTTGTTAACAAGAGTTAAGTAAACATTATTTTATTAGATAAGCAGTCATTAGGTAAGAATTTCTGTCTAAACTTAAACTGTAATTTGTTTTTATAAGCATTACTTATATATGTTGAATGTAAGGATTCCTTAGATAATGTGTATAATAGAAAAATGCTTTTGAATGCTGTTCATAGATGTTTCTTGAAATTTCTGTTTTTACATTTCATTTGATAAAATCCAGAACATATTTCTTGCTGAACCAATCGGGCAAGGAGAAGGGCATGGTAAGAAACTAATTTCATATTTTCTATTGCATCCTCATTAATACAATTCGGCTGTACCCGAGTTACAGCATTATTTGTGTACCCAACTTAGTCCCTGGTTACAGTAAAACATGCCAAAAGCCTAATTGTTAAAGTTTTTTTTTAAATAATGTTGGTTTCAACTGTGAAAGATTATACTATGCATTATTGTGTAATACTGCTTCATACGGCATTCGTAAAATTTTCAGAATAAATACCTAATATTACGGATGTATTTACTCCAACCACTGTACGCATGGAGGACACCTATGCGTAAATTACTATGCGCACGATTAGTTACTAATAGGGTTAAATTTACTCAAATATTTAATCTCGTCTGGATACATTATTAGATAATGATGTCACTGACGCAATAGTATGCAGCAAAGATAAATATTTGATGAACAGCTCTTTTGAAGTTACGCTTTATTTGCACAACAAATAGTAGTATAACACAAGATAATGCATTGAATGTTATAGGATAGTATACTCTTACGTTCATTATTCAACATTTGCAAAATAAATAGTACTACTATCGTAAAAATATAGCTATTGGCCGCAGAAAAAAGTTCAAGATGATGAATAAAATTTACAGGAGGTATAAAAATATAGCCCCTGAACAAGTAATAGTATATCTATCCACTTATGTGGACTACTGTGGGTGAATGAATCCTTAAACTGTTAAATTTTGAAACACCCGAAAGGGACAGAAATCTTACAACAAATAAAGGGTGTACCGGAAAACTACAGTGGTGATAGAGTGGGTGTCCCTATATAAACAAATTTATAAATTCCAAAATGTAATGGGGAAGTTAAAATTATAAACCCAGGTTACCATAAACACCTACCCTGAAAGCTTTTCTTTTTCGGCACTGTATTAATTAATGGCCCTACATGTGATTTTCCAATGCTCCACCCGAAGGTACTACATTGGCCAGATAGCGAGTTTTTTTACCTGAAAAATGTTGAATTTTGCCGAACCCTTGCTGTTCCAAGCAAGGTAAGGATCTTTAACGTGCGTGACAACAACCACACATGGATCTCCATTTTACCTCTCATCCGAACGAGGGCGTATTTTTGTGAAAAATGCTCTCTTAATATTTTTTAAGCGTTCCATCTCGGGGTTCGAACCCGGGACCTTGGGTGTAGTAGTCACACGCATACCAACTACGCCACGCAGCCGCCTTATTAATTAATGGCCGTCATATCATGTTGTCTAGGTTACAATCTTCTGTAAAAAGAAATTTTCCTAGAGATCCTGATTGTGTCGGACTACTAGTAGAGAGGAGTTTTTTTACAAACAATCTATCTTCTAAACAAAGAAGACAAATAGCTTTGTTTCACTGCCCCACTTAATTCTTTTCACCAAAATGGTCATAACATTACCCTCTAAACAGGTACAAACAACTTTTACATTACATAAATTGGCAAAGCTACTTCTTAAAATAAACTCATCTTTGATCAATCATAGCATTAGAATACCCAACGACAATTATTTCATTAAATTGTTAAACGTACTTCTCAAATTTCAATTTGTTTTCATAGTAACATAGACCATACAGTATAGAACTTGGGCGGCCATTTCCTACCTTCACCTATCTCTGTCTTAACAAGTTTGATTCATAAACGCCACCAAGAAAAACAAATAGAAATAATATCAATGGTTATAAAATTTACAGCTGAATGCCTTCCTATATAAAGATTTCCATTGGACTTGGCTTAAGTTCATTTTGCAAGAGGTAGTTAGTTTCCAAGTTATGTTGGTTTGGAAACATTCTATCCAAATTTATGTTTTTGTAGTCGATTTGATCCGCAGATATTATCAAGTTTAAGTCCCGTTGTCTAATCTACCCTATTAACCTATTAACGATTATCCTTACATATACCTTAGCCACCGACTAGTTAGTAATTAATCCCTTATTTTCATTCACTGTGTAGCTCTCGTACTCTTTCCCACTTGCTATGTCTACAAAGGTAATCTCATTGTTTCATGGTCATTCGTACTATATCACATGAAAAATGTATGTTTACTGTAGTTTAATTATATTATTACATGTGATTATTGTTATAGCACGCCTTCGGCAGCCTAAGTTATTGCATTGAAAATACTGTATTAGGTCATATTAGGTCATACGCTGTACCTAGCTGATATAATTATATTGTAACAATACTACTATTACCTTATCTGGTAACAATGTGACTATAGCTATATTTGTTTCCCTGAAACTTTAAATTTAATCGGCGAATAATGAACTGTCAGTTTTAAAATTTATTGCTAGTAAAAAGTCTTCCATTATATTTAATGGATTAAAAATCAGCCATGCTTTCTCTCTATTACATCTGTAATCTAGTTAGAGCTATTAAACGCGCTATTTTATCTATTTTATAGCCCTTCCGGTAGTATTTCTTCTTTGAACTGAAGCGTATATTCATACAAGATAATTAATTTGCTGATTTAGCAGTTTTGAGAACATTCCTCGAAAAGGTGATGTATTCTTTTATATAGTTACCGAAAATTCTGGACTATTTTTCTTTCAATAAATGCCGCTTACTACATTTTAATATACAACGCTTATTGTAGCATTCCTAAAGATTGATTTTCCATTCTAGGAATGTATGAATTTTAGATTTGCTTATCTTTCAGAAAATAGCTTTTCATAAAGTTGTTTTAAGTGCTTAAAAGTGCATGTTTGCAATAACTACCTATAAATGTATTTTCATATTATTACAATAAATGAATATCTTATTTAACATTGTTTTTAAGATATCGGAGTATTTAAAATACGTACTACGGGAAATGAAAATATGCTTTAAGGGTATTTTTCTAGGGTAACTATTTACACATGGATTTTAACTACACAATTAATAAATGCTTTTGTATTTTTACTAATTTTAAAATTGGGCTCGTTCTTATGATTTATAAATGCAATAAGACTGCTTTAACGGATTTGTTTTTGGAAAATTATTATTAATACACTGATTAAAGTTGCGCTTCGATTTGAATGTTACTATATATATATATATATATATATATATATATATATATATATATATATATACATATTCTAAATGTCCTGAAAGCCTTGAAGCATCTTATCCACTTTTGTTAGTGTCGTTTGTCGTAAAAATGGGGTGTTCAAAGGCATCGTCACCCCCTATAGTGTGCCACTGGACAAAATATTCCAAGATCAGTTTTTGCTCAACCTTTAAACCTCAATTAAAAAAACTGAGTGCAAAGTTTGAAAAAAATATATAAAGCAGTTTGCGAAAACGACCAAAAAATTTTTTTCCTCCAACTTTAACAAGCTGTATCTCGTAAACTAAGCATTTTAAGGGTTAATGTTTCTTTCTCACTTTTCATCATTTATATAGGGCTATCACTTGCAAAACGTTGTCGGTTGAATATCGCAACACCCTGTATATAAAACATAAAATTAAAAATAAGAGGACCATAAAGTACTTGCTAAGAGAACGAAAAACCTGTCCACAAAAAGTTTTCTACTGTAAATGTAGGTGATACGATACATGTGAATGTTGCTGATGTTAATCGAGCCAGAAGCTTATCAAGAAATTGTTTTCCAGTTATTATGAATATTTTCCTATCGTAGGAACCCCAAAAGTTAGAATGTGTTTGAGTATTCATAAACAATGCTTGAAATTAAAATAATTATTCCGCGGTATACGTGTTTTTAAACTATAATTGAATAGATAGGAGCTTCACGTCTTACTTAATAAAAAAACAAAACTACAATTTTTTAACGGTTTCTTAAATTTCATACGAGTATGTTTCCTATGCACACATAACTGAAATTGTTTTTTCTAGTACATGTGCAACACAGGTTGATTCTTAAAAATAAGTCGTTGTGCTTTAAAACAAAAAATACTTACCAAGACGCCTTTATGTGCACTTGCCTGAAACAAATGAAAAACGATATAAGGTGCCAAAAAATATACAGCTATAAATTACATTAAAAATGTATTCTATGCACAGATTCAAAAATGTACTTTTTCTATGCTAGTTCTGTCATTCTACGAAATTGGGAGAAAAACAGTAACGTTAAAATCGAACCAAGTGAATGAATAAATTTACCGCTATGATTCTGTTTTTAGCATTTTAACAAAAACCGCATGCTACTTTAAGTATCACAGTATGAATGTAAAATGACGAATATAACTCTTTATAATATCTTTAATATTAATTTCTTATTTGATCTTATATTGCGGTTTATTTATATAAAATGTGGCGATCACATTGTAAAGATTAAATTTCATTTTCATGTTAACTAACCTTATCCTAAATTTTCCTATGCTCGTTTCAATGTTTAATGATATCTCTAATATCATTTTGCTCTAGAATAATATCATTTTCACAAACAATTTTTATAAATGCATGCTTAATATAAGTAATTTTAAATCTAAATTTGCAAGTCTAATACACATAGTTGCAAAGGCAATTTACAGGTTATTAATAACTATTCATGCTTCTTAATTTTGCGATTTGTTTTTATGGATTATTTAATCATTTGTATTCATAAACCCACAAAATCATTTTGACGAATCGTGGCAAGTCTGATAAATTCATGTGCCAATCAACGTATTTGTGAATGGAAATTACTCAAGTTAGATTTGTATAATGGTTCTTTCTAAAACTGGAATTCGTTCAAAGTAATAGCTATTTACATTATTATTTATAGAACGAAAGAACACGATCAGACTACTCGGCC
>JARFIW010000415.1:0-44748 GCA_036346225.1 Platerodrilus igneus
CCCCGCGCATTCTTTTCCACATTGATATGTTTTTCATATCTGTAAATGTAACAAAATTTAGCGCATAAAAACTTTGAACAGTGAAATATTATACCTTATTAATTCCGCAGGGACTGTAACTTCTATCTGCGGCGGCGTCTAAGAGACCGTGATACAATGGACGTCGTTTCTAATTATTGTTTACTGAAAAATTCGGATAAAGATTAGTAAAAGTAAATACATTAGCTAAATTAAATTTATGTTAAGCCAACTAATACGTGTTGCTTCAGGTGTTACTAGATTATGTTCTGTCACCGTCAGATTGGTCTCAACGACTCATTCAGGACTACCTTGGCATTTTTATAAATTGATCTAATAATTTCACTTTATCGTTCTTACCGCCATTTGACATAAATGATTTTTAAAAAGTTTTCATTCTTTTTGTTATTCCACAACTACAACTTACCAAAAACTGAACGATTATAACACCATCGGTATATAAAATGGTTTAACAACAAGAACAGCAAAAAATTTAATCAATGTAGTCATCAAGAGTTTTAATACTAAAGTATTGTATAGATAATAATTGTAGAAACAACTCTGCAGAAATGTGAATAAAAAAACAAACTGCAAAATTTTTAATGCTGATCAATTATTTATATAATAATTGTAAAAAATAACACATCTACAGAGAAAAAAAAAAGCTTAGTTAACAACAAGGTCATAAGAGTGTTATTACGTTAGGTCGACTCTCAAAAATTAGCGAATTTTTTACTTAAAAATTGCCAAACTTTGATCCTACAAAAATATTTTAAATTTTGGCATCCCAAAAATTGTCAAATTTGGTCTCTAAAAGATTGGCAAATTTTGACCTATCAAAAATTATCAAACTTTGACCTCCATAAATTATCAAACTTTGTTCTTTTAGAAATTGTCAAGTAAACATGTCTGCTCAAATTAACATGTTGAAATGCGACCTCCGCATAGCATTTTAAGATAGTCCTCTCAGAGTCCTCACCAACGATATTGTAAATTGGACAATATGCACAACTTCCACGATACCATCTTTGCTGTTATTTAACTTAAGATAATTTTCGTTGTGGTTAGTTCTATGGACAATCCTTAACCCTATGCAAATTTAAATTTTGTATCGATGCGACTACTCTAAAATTGAGTGATGTTGGTAAGTAATGGATTTAATGGTCTTTGATTGAAAGCTCAGATGCAGATGGTTTGATGTAATTTCTACCTTATTTGTTGCCAAGACAACAGCTGTTCATGTAGAAGCCATGTTGTTGATATGCTTCGTTCACAAAAGGACGCTGTTAATCGAGATAAATCGTTATAGTTTGGTAACACGTTTTTTTAGTTATGTAGAATTAATGTCGTAATCCTAGGTAAGTTCAATTTTTATTTGTTTATATAAAGTTTCCTATTCTGCATTTTAATGTTATTGAGCTTCTACAATAGTTTAAACTTTGTTGTTTACAAAAATATTCATGTACGCTTTACAACTCAGAATTATCACAGTGATCATCTTCTACAAGAAATATGTACGACGACTAATTTCCCAACAGATCAAAAATCAAATATAGAATAATTTGTTTGAAATCCATCTTAAGATTTTGTGTGACTATTTAGAAAACAATTTAAAAAAATTATATGCAATGAGAAATAATTAACATCTTTTAAGATCCATTAATGGTTATATCACTACCCCAATAATAAAGAAGCTCAAGTGGTTGATAAAACTATGAAATCAGGAAAAATTAAATGAATAGGCGTAACTCAAAATAAAACCTGTTTATGTGCGAATTCAATTAGTAAATGTTGTTACTATGTTAAATTTAAGGTTATTTAGTTTTAAAACGCGTGGAAAAGTCTTGGTTATAAATAAGCCGAAGTGGAAGTTGACGCTATTCATAATTGCAACGGTCATTAATACTTATCTTTTACAATGAATCGGTTTATGTATCATAACAGTCTTTTAACAATACTTGGTACACAGTTATAATTCGTTCAAGCATAAAGGGGCCCAAGTGCTAGTACAGCTTTTTTGGATATAGTAGTTGACATGTTGATGGTTTAAATGAACAGATCGGTATACCACTTACACCTACTTATTATTGAAACATTCAGCATTATAATCGCAAGAAATAAACAGGTGTAATTATAAATTACAATTTTATAAGTAACGCTGTGACCTTATAAAAGTTGGAAACAAATGAGGCCAAGTAATACCTGTTATTTTTTTTAATTGAGCAATATAAGGAGTAGCTGTATGAAATATGACAAGGCCTAGGTACTATAAACGCCCCAAGGACTCAACAGAAGGTATTAGGCAAAATATTTGTTCAATGATTAGTTTCAGATTGGTATTGTTCAACCTTTATTTCAGGCGACTAATACTAAACGTAAAGTACAAAAATGTTGCGTTAAGTTGTAAGACAAAAAAATTAACTAAAAATGACATATTAATATTAGTGTTTTCACAACTGATATCACTCTGATTGATTCCGTTTTATACTGAACTCCGTCCCTACGAGCTGTTTGCATGATAGCCAACCAATTACTGAGTGAACAAATTTTCTTACCCTTGCGATTCATAGTAATCGTTTCAGGGGAAAACTTTTTGGGAAAAAGGAAAACCCCCCCTTTTTTAAAAAAAAGGGTTTAAAAAAGGGGAACCCAAAAAAAAAAAAATTTTAAAAAGGGAAATTTTTTAAAAAAAAAAAAATTTAAAAAAAAAAAAAATTTTTTCCCCCAAAACCCAAAAAATTTTTTTGGGGGGGGTTTTGGCCCTTTTTAAAAACCCCTTTTTTTTTTTTTTTGGTGCCCAAAAAAAAACCGCCCTTTTTGGGGGGAAAAAAAAATTTTTTTTAAAAAAAAAAAAAAAAAATTTTTTTAAAAATTTTAATTTTTAAATAAAAAAGGGGGTTTTTTTTTTTTTTCCCCGGGATTTAAAAAAAAAAAATTTTTTTTTAAAAAAAAACTTTAAAAAAGGGGGAAAAAAAATTTCCAAAAAAAAAAATTTTTTTTAAAAAAAAAGGGTTTTAAGGTTTTTTTTAAAAAAAAAAAATTAAAAAATTTCCCAAAAACAAAGGGGTTTGGGGTTTTTTTAAAAAAAAAAATTTTTTTTTTTTAAAAATTTTTTCCCAAAAATTTTTTTAAAAAAAATTTTTTAAAATTTTTTAAAAACCCTTTTTTAAAAATTTAAAAAAATTTTTTTCCCTTTTTTAAATTTTTTTTTAAAATTTTTAAAAGGGAATTTAAACCCTTTTTTTTGGGTTTTAAGGTTTCCTTTAAAAAAATTTTTTGGGGAATTTTTTAAAAAAAAGGGGAAATTTTAAATTTTGGGGGTTTTTCCAAAAAGGAAAAATTTTTTTTTTTTTAAAAACCCCAAAAATTTTTTTTTTTTTAAACCCTTTTAAAAAAAAAATTTTTTTTTTTTCCAAAACCCAAAAAAAATTTTTAAAATTTTTTTTTTAAAACCTTTTTTAAAAAAAAAAGGGGGTTTTTTTTAAAAAAATTAAAAGGGAAAATTTTTAAAAGGGGAAAAAAAAAAAACCGGGCCCCCCCAAAAAAAAAGGGGGAAAATTATTTTTTCCCCAATTTGGGGGGAAAAAAAATTTTCCCAAAAAATTTGGGTTTTTTAACCCTTTGGAAAAAAAATTTTTTTGCCCAAAAAATTTTAAAATTTGGTTTTAATTTGGGAATTAAAACCCCCCCGGTTTTTCCTTTTCCCAAATTTTTTCTTTTTTTTTTAAAAAACCCGGGGCAAATTTTTAAAAAAGGGGGGGAAAATTTTTAAAAATTTTTTTTTTTAAAAAACCCCCTTTTTTTCCCCCTTAAAAAGGTTTAAAAATTTCCCAAAAGGTTTTTAAAAAAAATTTTTTAAAAAAAAAAATTTTTTTTTTTTTTTTAAATAAAAAAAAAAAAAAAAAAAAAAAAAAAAAACCCCAAAAAAAATTTTGCCCCCAAAATTTTCCCCCAAAAAAACCAACCCAAAAATTAAAAAAACCCCAAAAAAAAACCCCCCCCCCAAAAAAGGGCCCAAAATTTTTTTTTCCCCCCTTTTTTTTTTGGGGGGCCCAAAACCCAAAAAATTTTAAAGGGGGAAAACCTTTCCCCAAATTTTTTTTTTAAAAACCCTAACCCCCTTTTTTGGCTAAAATTGGAAAAAAAATTTTTAAAAAAATTTCCCCCCCAAAAAAAAAAACAAATTTGGCCTTTTTTAAAAAAAAATTTGCCCCCCTTGTTTTGTTCCAAAACCGGGGAATTCCTTAGGCCCCCTTTTAAATTTTAAAAAACCCTTAAAAAAATTGGGGGTTTTAAAAAAAAACCCCCCAAAAAAGGGGGGAAAAAAATTTTAAAGGGAAAAACCCCCAAAAAAAACCCCAAAAAAAAGGGGAAAAAAAAAAAGGGGGGCCCCCCCCCCTTTTCCCCTTTTAAAACCAAGGTTTTTTTTCCCCCACCCAAAAAAAAAACCCTTTTAAAAAAAATTTTTTAAAAATTTTCCCCCCCCTTTTATTTTCCCCCAAACCAAACCGGGGGAAAACCCAAAAAAGCCCCAAAAAAAAAGGGGGGCCCCCCCGGGGTTTTTAAAATTTTCCCAAAACCCCCAAAGGGGTTTTAAAAACCCTAAAATTTTTTAAAAAAAACCCCAAATTTTTAAAAATTTCCAACCCCCCTTTTAAAAAGGGAAAAATTTAAATTGGGCCCGGGGGGAAAAAAAAAAAAAACCCCCCCCCCCAACCCAAAAAATTTTTAAATTCCCCAAAAAAGGCCCAAGAAATTAAAAAAAAAGGGGGGAAAAAAATTTTTTTCCCCCCCCTTTCCGATTTTTCCCCCCCCCTTAAAACCCCCCTAGCAAAAAAAAAAAAAAAAAAAAAATTTTTTAAAAAAACCCCCCCAAATTTTTGCTTAAAAAACCCCCAAAAAGGGGGGAAAAAAAAAATTAAAAATTTGGGCCCCAAAAAAAAAGGTTTTTTGGCCCCCAAACCGGTTTTTTGGGCACCCGTTTTAACCCAAAAAAAATTTAAAAAAGGGGAAAAAATTTTCCCCCTTTCCAAAAAAGGGGGTTTGGCCCCCCCCCCAAAAAAGGAAACCCCCCCAAAAAAAAAGGTTTCCCCCCAAAAAGGTGGCCCTTAAAAAATGGCCCCTTTTTAAAAAAAAAACCCCCCCCTTTTTTTCCCCAAAAAAATTTTGCCCCCCCGGTTTAAAAAAAAATTTTTTAAAAAAAAGGGGGAAAAATTTTTAAAAAATTTTTTTGGGGGCCCCCAAACCCCGGCCCTTTTTAAAAAAACCCGGGCCCCCCCCAAAAAAGGAAAAAACCCCCTTTTTTTTTTAAAAATTTTTTCCCCCCCCCTTTTTTTTTAAAAAAAAACCACCCCAAAAATTTAAATTTTAAAAAATTTTTTGGGGGCCCAAAATTTAAAATTTTTTTCCCGGGGGAAACCCTAAAAAAATTTTCCTTTTTAAAAAAAGCCCCTTCCCTTTGGGGGCCCCCCACCCCCCCTTTTTTTAAAAAAAAGGGGGAACCCAAAAAGGGTTTTTATTTTAAATTTTCCCCCCCCCCCGGGGGGGGGTTTTTTAAAAATTTAAAAGAAAAAAAAAAAAAAATTTTAAAAAAGGGGGGGGAAAAAAAACCCCCCCCCTTTTTTTCCCCCAAAAAATTTTGTTATAATAGAAAATTTAAAAAAATTTAAAAATTTTAAAAACCTTTTTAAAACCGGTTTGGCCCCCCCCCCAAAACCCCCCTTTTTTTAAAAAAAAAAAAACCCCTTTTTTTTTTTTTCCAAAAAAAAAAAAACCCCTTAAAATTTTGGGCCCCCCCAAAAAAAAAAAAAACCCCCCCCAAATTTTTTTTTAACCCCCTTTTTTTGGTTTAAAAACCTTAAAAAACCCTTTTTTTTTTTTTTTTTACCCTTTTTTAAAATTTCCCTTTTTTTTTTAATTTTAAATTTTTTATTTTAATTTTTTCTTTTTTTCCCTTTTTTTAACCTTATTTTTTTTTTAAAAAAATTTTAAAAAAAAAAATTTTTTTTTTTAAATTTAAAAAAAAAAAAAAAAAATTAAAAAAGGTTAAAAAATTTTTTAAAAAGCCAAAACCCCCAAAACCCGGGGAAAAAAAATTTTTTTTTTTAAATAAACCTTTCTTTAAACTTGATGTTGTTTATTGCATTACATCAGCTTTGGTGCCGAAACCCGGGTAGATCTGGTAATAAATATGAACGAGCTTTAACGTAGATATTCGGAATAACGGAACGCGAACGCGAATATTTAACAGACGGCTATACTATCGAGGCTTCATGATGGAACAAGTAAAACGGACAATTTGTAGAACGCACTTAACTAAAACAGTTAATAATATAAATTCTATGCTAGAAAATAGTTTCAGTGTTGAAGACATTTATACAGCTATGTCAAAGTTAAAGCTTGCGAGTGACAATCTGAAAGAAATTGATAAGCAAATTGAACCTCTGCTTAAAGAAAATCTAGAGGACGAGTTAATGAAAAGGTATGAATATGAAGAGGTTGCTGTAACTACGATGTCTAAGTTGGAATTTAGATTAAAATGCCCAGAAAAATCGCAGATAGAGGTTGACTCGAATTTAACGAATACGGTACCAGTAAGTAACGAAACAAGTAGGCCGTCCTTTACGTCAGGGAAGTTTCAACGTGTACAGTTAGCAAAGTATGATGGTACTGCAAAGGGCTGGCTTCCTTTCTGGGAACAATTCAAAAGTATGATCCACGACAATCAACAATTAACGAACGGAGATCGATTCAACTACTTGCGAATGTATGTCACGGGAAGGCCCGCTGAAGCAATTGAGGGATTTCCTCCATCTGGAGAATTCTATGAAGAAGCTTTAAATATATTAAAAGATCAATTTGGAAATGGGGAACGGCTAATTGAACAATATATTGATAGCATTATGAAAATCAAACCTGTAAAATCCAAAAATGACGTAAGCACTTTAAGAAAGAATCACAATCTAATTACTTCAGCTATGCGTGCTCTTGAAATATTAGAAGTATCTAGTTCTCAGTATAACATAATCGTAAAGTCAACTCTCATTAAGTCTTTGTCAACAGAATTGCGTTTAGGATTTTATCGACAAATGAAAATGAAATCATCCAATCATCTAGAAATTATTACGAATAATTTAGAAAGTTCATCATCAAAGTCAGAGGAAGATGCAGATCGCAGATAAAAGATTTATTGCAGTTTCTTAAAAACGAACTCGAGTCCTTAGAACAAGCTTTAATACCGGATGCAGATTGTAAAGAAAAGATGCTCCCAACAGAAAAGAGAACGCATTACAAAGGAACTGCGTTTAGTTTATTAGTCACGCCGAACAAACGTCTTGAATGCTGTGCTTTCTGCAAGAAAGACCATAAAACCGAAATGTGTGACACAGATGTACCTTTGACAAGGAAGAAAAAAATTCTAAAGGCAGCAGGAGATTGTTATCGTTGTACGAGAAATAACCATAGTGCTAAATATTGTAAAAATAGATTCTTAAAATGTAAGGAATGCAGAGGTAGGCACGCAACAACAATATGCGACCCAAACTTTAAGCCAGGTAAAGATAGACACAACGCTGAGACGACAGGTATTACAGTGAAATTAACGAAAGGCGAGAGTTCAATGAACACTTCGGCGCCGTCGGTGTCTAGTTTGATGACAAACATAAACAAAAATGTGCTATTGCAAACGGCTTGTGTTTATGCCTTTGGCGAAAATTCAAAGAAGTTAATTAGATTAGTAATGGACGGAGGTGGTCAACTTTCATTTATTAAATAGAATCGATCAAGGGTATTAAATTTACCTGTTGTAGGACAACATAGGGTTCGTATTGCCGCGTTTGGAAATAGTTCATCGATACCCTCTAAACTTTACAACCGCGTTTTAATTACTTTGAAGGGACAATATACAGATGAAATTTTAACGATTGAGGCTGTGGAAGTTCCAGAAATTTGCATGAATAATTTACATATACCTAAAGAAAGCGTGGTAGAGTATCAAAACTTGCAGCTTGCTGACAATGTCCCGTTTAATATAGATCGAGTGTTAATTGTTGATGGAATTAGTATACTTATTGGGGCAGACAATTACTGGACAGTAGTGACAGGAAAGAATATTCGTCTAAACAAAGGTTTAGTAGCAGTAGACACGAAATTTGGTTACGCTTTACATGGCCCCATACCAGTTGATGCTACAACCATAGGAGTAAATCTGCAGACAGTGTTACATGCGACAGTTATAAAAACAGAAGCCGAGATCGAAAGTATGTGGGACTTGGAAACAAAAGGTATAAACAAAGAAGCAGACGACGATAAGAAAATTTTCGATAATTTTTTGAAATATAACGTTCATAAATGTGATGATCGATATTTAGTAGCGTTACCGTGGAAGAATGAGGATGCAGTGATTGAAAATGATAATTTAATTAGTGCGCGAATTCGTGCTCAGAGGCTAAAGTTTAAATTGACGAATATTAACAAAATATGTGAATATAACGCTGCTATCAAAGGAATGTTGGATAATAATTATGCCGAGTTAATTTCCCGCGGTGATGCTAAAAAAACAAATGGCGATCGTGTTTACTACATGCCACACAGGCCGGTTTTTAGAGAAGATAAACAAACAACGCGTTTACGAGTGGTTTTTGATGCCTCTTCACATGCCCCGGGACAAAAATTGTTAAATGACTTATTAGAAAAGGGGCCTAATTTAAGTCCAGATTTAATTAAGATTCTGCTTAATTTTCGTGTAGGCGAGATCGGAATTACGGCTGACATTGAGAAAGCATTTCTACAAATTTATTTACATTCCGACGATGAAGACGCACATCGATTCTTATGGTACAATAACGACAATGAACTGGAAACGTACCGTATGAATAGAGTAACATTCGGAGTTACATGTAGCCCGTTTCTTGTAAATTCCGTGATACGAACACATTTAATCAATAATCGAAAACAAAACCCTGAATTTATTGAAATCTTAAAAGGGATTTTATGTAGACGATCTAGTGGTCAGTGTAAACAATCGAAATGTTGCAGAACATTTAAAAGACGTTTCAAGTAAGCTTTTTCAAGGAGCCTCCATGAATTTACGCAAATGGACGATTGACGATCTCGAAGTAAACAGCAAGGTTGAATCGCAAAATGCACAAATTCAAAAGGTGTTAGAAATTAACTGGTCCAATCAGAACGATAGAATTAGTGTCGATTTGAGTAGCGTGACGGAGTACATACATTCCGTTAAGATGGTGAAAAAAAGACACGTGTTACAGACAATTGCTCGTGTGTATAATACGATAGAGAAAGCTACGTCAACGATAGATGTAGTATCGAAAATGTCTTTACTAATTAACGACACTACAAAAGGTAGTAGATTCCTCCAGATACAGTGAGTTTGATCGTTTAGTGCGGATAACGGCATATGTTTTACGATTTATAGGAAATTTAAAATCCAGAAATAATAAAGAAATGAAGAGCTTAACCGTAAACGAATTTGAAAGGGCCGAAATATGTTTGCTGAGGCAAGCTCAGCGGGAGGTTTATTATTCGGAGATTAACAGCTTACAAAAGAGTCAGGGCATTGAACGGAAATCGAGTATTTCAACTTTAAGCCCTTTCTTAGAGAAACATGAATTGCTGCATTTGGGCGGACGTCTTCATAATTTAAGAGAAGATTTCGACCTCAAGCATCCCGTTATTCTATCGAAAAATGCACATTTAAGTAAACTACTAATAATGAAGTTTCATAAAACTTTTCATCATAGTGGTGTTAATGCGACACTTTACGAATTACGTAAACGATTTTGGATTGTACGAGGACGGCAATTAATAAAGTCCGTTCTAGCAAGATGTGTCATCTGTAAACGACTTCGTGGAAAGTCAGGGTCGCATCCTTTCGCGCCGTTACCTAGAGATCGAATACAGCAAACAAAGCCCTTTGAAGTGACAGGTTTAGACTTCGCCGGACCGTTGTATTTTAAAGATAGTTATCATTCAAAGCCATGTTATGTGCTTTTATTTACCTGCGCTGTTATACGAGCACTTCATCTAGAGATTGTTTTAAAAATGGATGTTGCGTCTACAATCAGTGCATGTAAACGGTTCTTTGCCCGTAGAGGGATTCCTAAGGTCATTTACTCAGATAACGCTAAAACATTTAAAAGAACATCACGTGAAATATCGACCTTAAACGAAGTGATGGCGAGTACAGAATTGATCGAGTTTATAAACAGTCACCAAATTAAGTGAAAATTTATAGTAGAGTGAGCGGCTTGGCACGGAGGATTTTACGAGCGACTTGTAAAAAGTGTAAAAGACGCCCTTAGGGCTACGATAGGACGTTCTTTACTAAATTTAGATCAACTAAATACACTCATTACCGAGGTTGAAGCAACAATAAACGCCCGCCCGCTCACATATCTAGGTAGTGAACCTATGGATTTAATGCCGTTAACCCCTTCGCATTTTTTATTGGGACCCGCTTTGGCTACTATTCCTTTTGTTGACCGTGTTATTAATGGAAATGAGATTCGTAGGCTATGGAAGCAGAGAACAAACGTTATCGACTACTTTTGGAAAAGATGGAGCGCAGAATATTTACAATTATTAAGAGGAGCTCATCATAACGTGAATGTGCGTGAGTGTGCGATTAAGCAAGGATGTATTAATACATGGAAATGATAAGCGACGGTTATTGTGGAAATTAGGGTTGGTGAAAGACGTGATAAACTGCCGTGATGACAAAGTGCGTGCCTGTTACGTTAAGATTGCGAATGGCACCGTAATTAGGCGCCCAATACAATTATTGTATCATTTAGAAATAAGAAGTGATAAGCTAAGTTGTACCGCCGCGCCGGAGGATGTGTAAAATATTTCAGGCCTTCTGAGTGCGTCGATAGACCTAAGGGTAGTAGAGGGAGTAAGTAAGGGGTTACTGTAACTTGTTGTTCAGAGAAACGGTAGAACGTAAGAAGCTCTCATGTGTAGTAACTAGCTATCGGAATGCAGATGCTCTGTCAAGGAGACCTTGTCCGGTAGACTGTAATCATTGCTCCAAGATGGAAGAGAAAATAAGTGTCGTCCATAAAATGACGGTAACCGATGATACTTGGCAACCCGAAAGAATACGAGAAGACAAGGAGAATGACGCCGAATTGGGACGAATTATTGAGTGGAAAAGTAGAGGACAACGACCAGCTTGGGAAAAAAGTGGGACCCCTTGGTGATTGGAAATAGAATCTTTAAACGACGCCTGGAATGCAAAGACGGCACTGAGCGACTTCAAGTGATAGTGCCGAGAAGCAGAGTGCCAGAAGTGTTGCAGCACTTGCACGATGGTATTTACGGAGGGCACTTTGACGTGAAAAGAACTCTCGAAAGAGTGAGAGGAAGATTCTATTGGGCGAACTGCAAAGAAGATGTGAAGGAGTGGTGCCGGAAATGTGAATTGTGTGCCTCTGGAAATGGCCCAGTCACAAACCGGAAAGCCCCAATGTGACAGTATAACGTGGGGAATCCTTTTGAGAGGGTGGCCATTGATATAGCTGGTCCGTTTCCTGAATCAGAGAAAGGAAATAAATACATCTTGTTTGCAATGGATTAATTTACCAAATGGCCGGAGGCATATGCTATACCTAACCAAGAAGCCGAGACGGTTGCAGATGTGCTAGTGAAGGAGTTGTTTTGTCGCTTTGGAGTTCCGTTGGAATTACACTTCGATCAAGGTCGAAACTTCGAATCAGCATTGTTTCAGAACGACTGCAAGCATCTTGGTATCAGGAAGACTAGAACCACGCCACTTCATCCTCAATCGGATGGAATGGTTGAAAGAATGAACAGCACGTTAGGAAAGTACCTAGCCAAAGTTGTCTCTGAACATCAACGAGACTGGGATCAATATTTACATTTGTTCCTACTGGCGTAACGTTCTTCGGTACATGACAGCACAGGATACTCGCCCGCTTGCGTGATGTTTGGACGCGAATTGCGGCTACCATGTGATCTTCAGTTTGGTTTTAAACCTGGAGAAGAGGTCGTAGGTGAAAATTACGTTAGTAAGCTTCGTGAAAGATCAAATAGCATTCACGAAAACGTCCGAAATAATATCCGGGCGTCAAGCGATCGAATGAAATCACAATATGACACGAGAGCACAAGAAGGTGGTTAGCAACCTGGAGATTTAGTGTGGTTGTACAATCTACAAAGAAAGCGTGAATTGTCGCCAAAATTACAAAGACAATGGGAGGGCCCGTACAAAGTGATAAAAAGAATTAATGATGTAGTGTACCGGATCAGAAGATAACCCTGTGGTAAACCGAAAGTGGTACACTTTGACCGTTTAACATCCTACGCTGGTAACAACCAGGACGGCTCGAATAATGAGAATAATGTTCGACGAGTTATTAATCATGAGCCAAATGTAGATTTTGAGAGTTTTATGGGAAGTATTTCCTTGTACATTGCGTAGCTGGAGATCTGAAAATGTAAAGAGGAATAGCTGTTGTTTTCAAGAAAAAGGTTTGGATGCGTGGATGAATTAGTACAACAGCAGCCAACTGTAAGAAAAGCTTTGGTTCTTCAGTATAAAAATCGTTATGTTTACTATCTGGTCACCAAAAGTTCTTTATGGTAGAGACTTGTTTATGGACATCTATGGGAGACTTTGCTAAATCTTAAAGCTCAGATGATGGAAAATAGAGTAACGAGATTAGCGGTGCCCAAGCTCGGCTGTGGACTGGATCGCTTAGTTGGGAGGATAGTCCGAAATATGCTAGAAGTAATTTTCCAGGGAACCAATGTCCAGGTTTTTGTCTGTTGCTCTCATCCGGTTGCCTACCAAGACCAAGAAAAGGGTGTTGACTGTTATTTCCAACGCACGGTGGATGCTCCAGAGAAGATAGCTGCCGATACCGTCATTAGTCATCGAATTGGCGTCAAAATGTATTTACAGTTACGAGACGTGACGGTTTTAAAAAGGGGTGAATCGTAAGGTATTGACTATGGAAGTAAAAGAAACAAACCAAGATCATAAAAAACCCACGTGCCAAGCAGCACGTTAACCGTTACGGCATATGCCGATGATGCATCCATTTTTATATCTAACAATCTAGATTTTGAGGTATTTCAATATACGTATATATATATATATATATATATATATATATATATATATTTTTTTGTTACGAGCTACAATTATGCAACCCGTCAAACACACACGCGCCGGGAGCACTGTATATGCTCCAGAAAATGAATCATCTATTTTAATTCAGGGTATATATAATACCGATGTTAAATGTTAGAGTTTAGTTTATAATTGAATGGCGAATATAAATTATAACGTGGAAAGTTAAATAGTTAAGCTTTTGGAAGTCCAGGGGTAAACATTAATTTGTGTTATGTGAAAGTGTATATTGTACGGACAGCTGTACATAAATAGACAAAAGTGTAATAAATAAATAATAATAGTGTTTGTGTTTTTAATAGCCCTATGGTAAAGAATTTAGTTTAAGAAGGTACTATTGCTTGTAAATTCATTAGTATGATAGCACTTTACTGCAATTGGACTGAAAACATCTATAAATAAGGCGTATACTGTTAATTATACTCGTGAACAGTGAGTAATAAAGACTTTTGTTATTACTTGTTTTAAATAAGTGAAACGCGGTAGTAGTAGCCCGTTACAATATATATATATATATATTTATATATTTTTGATCCTACCCTATGAACAATAGGCCTAGTATATCTATCTCTCACTCCTTGTCTTATTTTAGAGCCTTGTTGAGTTATGCTACCAAATTTAACTCTAAATATTTTACACGGCTGCTGCACTTATATATTTCACTGGGCCGTCAACTATGTAGCGGAATCTACCTAGGGTGGGTCCGTCCTAGGCAAACCCCTCTCAACTAGACACTCAAACAAATATTCAAGGTATCTCCAAAATAATTTTAAAAGCCAAAAGTATCCCCAAACACTAGTTTCACTTTTATAAATTTGATTAAAGCACTGCGTAGATATTAAATACTAATACCTGGAATCCAGATACAGGCGCCGCCTTCCAGCCATCCTGAAGCCAAGTGACCAACTGCAGGCACTTCCTGAAAAAATAAGTAACTCGAGCAACTGGTAATCTCCGGACTATAAAACTACTAATATTTCTACAAATTTTATGTTATACAAATACTCGGATAACTCCAATTCCACTATTCTTTCTTCTTCAAAACGATAATGGTACCGACCAGCACTCCTCTTCTAATTACTGTTTCCTCTCCACCTGCTACCTTAGACTTTACTTTACTGCATTCCAGTACCACTGAATCTACTACTCTTCACTATTTGCTATCTCCAGGTACAACTTGACTTTCAAAATTTACTCGTAACTTTTTAAATGAAAAAAAACTCAGAACAGTACAAAAACACGGCTATTTTTCAGAAATATAAATTTTAGGTCCCCTATAAATTCAACCCGTTCCTCCTAGTTTCCGTTGCCTTAACACCTACGTATAGCACACTATGCAATTCATAATTATTTCTCATTGATTAATGATACAGTTCTTGTCTCTAGATACATTCATTTTCTAGATGGCTTGATAATCCAGTGATTTATGTATATTGAACTTTTTACAATATTGAAAATAGCTAACAAACTTTGATGATCCAGCTTTAAAATTGTATGTAACAGACATTAATGTCTTATTGGGTAAACTTCCTGTCATTACATAACAAATCTTTAATTGTTAAAACATATTTAAACTGAAAGTGATTTAGAAATTTTTCAGAAGTATCACTAAATTCCTCAAAATTTTTAAAACGCGCAGTATACCACACAATTTTGATATTTGTTTTTCCAAAAGGTTCTAAATACGCTTACTCCAAATAACATTTTATATACATCTAACTTTAATAACAACTAGCCTAACCTGGTATCTGGCCGGTATACGTTGTTGAATGCAACGCAGTTTCAAAAGCTGTATAAATTTATAAACGCGGAATAGTTGTTAATTTATATACTGTTGCGATCCACTATTAGGCAACATACAAACGCCCGAGGCACAGCGTATTCTGCAGGATTCGAGAATTCTTCTAGAAAATACTAGATAATGAGTCATATCTTTAATTCCGGGTATATATAAGGCCACTTATGAATGTAAGAGTTAGTCCACATAAGAATGTCGTATATAAATTATATCGTATATGGTGAATGTAGTTGAGCTTTTTGGAAGCCTAAGGTATATATACATAGATGTTATATTAGCTAAACGTGTCTAATGTACATGCAGCTTGTAGTATACCTAAATAGATAGAGCTTGGATTGAATAATAGTTGTGTTAGTGTTGTTAATGTACCTATGATAAAGAAGTTAGTTTAAGAAGATATTAGTGCTTGTAAATTCATTAGTGTAATAGTGCTTCATTGTTAAGTGTCCTGAAAACATCTATAAATAAAAGGCTTATACTGTTAATTAGACTTGAGAACAGTGAGTAATAAAGACCTTTATTATTACTTGTTTTGAATTAAAGAAACGCGGTAGCAGTATCCCGCTTCAATACCAAAATACCTCAAACAAAATACCCTAACAAAACCAAATATACCCCCATTCCAGCAAGTCGTTGCAAAGCCCTATTTAAACATTTTATAAGCCCCCTTTCTTGACAGCATAATATATATATATATATATATATATATATATATATATATATATATTATACTTATTCCAGATAGTCTGGGTCTGAACTACATGTCAGAATGTCAAAAAATTGAAAGGGGTTCTCGTCTGGGAAATAGATATTAAGAAAAGACACGCCATTAAATTTGCAATGGGATTCAACTACTATAACAACTCTTCGTAACAAATTTTCAAACAATATCGACGATAATGTTAACCATGCATTTGAAAGAATGTCAGAACAAATTGAACAGACACTATTAAAATGGTTTCATTAAAAGGAAAAAAGGTTATCATAAATCAGTATGTTGCAGCCAAACTATGGCATACTTTACAAATCCTAACCCTAACTGAACATCACCTTGAAGCACTTTAACGCAAGTTTGTTAACTTTTTTATGGAAAGGCAAACACTGGACATCGCAAAAACATTTATGTCTACCAGTGAACCAAGGTAGACTAGGATAGTACAGGTGCCTTCAAAGTAAAAGCTTTTCGAATTATTATGGCAGAAAGGTATATAACTTCAATAGAAAGGCCACATTAGAAATCACTAATGGAGTACATGTTAAAAAAATCAAATAGTCTTAAAGTTTCATGGCAAACTTTCTTTCTGGGTGACAATAGCTTAATACATGAAAATGCACCTTCATTTACTATTTCACTACTTAGTGCAACAAATTCGGTAAATATTAGAATTACACATTTTCCTCGAGATCAACAAGATATACTGGAGATACCAACAGCAAGTTTTAAATTAATTAAAATTTGTATCCCTCTTATTTTTAACGAATTAGTAAGGCAAACATTAATACGGTTAGGATCTTACCAAGAATGGTAAATGGATATAGGAAAACACGCTATATAACCTAATAAGCAATTACTCAGACATTCAAGGACAAGAACTTATGAAGCAATTTCGAAGAATAAGGGCATTTCACTCAAAATACCGGATAGCCGATAACGCCACTGTCAACACTTATAGAAAGGTTGTAACATTTGAATCAAAACGTAAAAATATTAAAATAAGGAAATATACCTGGAGGGAATTACAAGAAACCATTATGTGTTCAACTTACTCAACAATACCACATCAAATACTTGATAATTATTGGGCAGAAGAGAAAGTACTGTGACACACATACTTTAGTCACTTAACACCCGGTTATATGTCAGATATTTCTTGGAGACTAGCAAAAAGATTGTAACGGTAGACCCGAACTACATATAACACGGATGCCGCGCTAGCAATAGTCGTAGATTAGGGTCGGGGAGAAGTAATAAACCTAAAGAAACGATCAGCACTTCAATCCGCTGGAAGAAAAACGGTATAGTAAACATACAAGAACAATTTACTACCGCAGGATATTAATCTGGATATTAATCTGTCTGATAAACTAACATTAAGAAGGGTATTAGTTTCGCCTATGATGGTTGGGTCTAACAGTTTTCCTTCAAATGTCTACTAGTAATACAATACGTGAGCATAAATAATTAAGTCTAACGTTTTCTTTAAATAAAAGGGCTATTATATTTCTGTGTTAAGTACGCAGAGGTAATAAATGCTGCCAAAGTAGTTCACAAGAAAAACCGCCAAGGTAGCGTATATATTTATATAGTTTCAATAGCTAAAAATCAACGAGCTTGTGAGTCCGTTGTACAATTAGTTTACGCACAACTTAAGGTATATATACAATAGGAGTTGAATAGAAAAACACTACCTCTATTACAACGGTCGTGACCTTGCTAGGAGTACCCATGTACCTAGGAAGTAGCTATTTCATTTTAAGAACTCTATATTTCCTGCATCTACTTGTACAATAGGTATGGATACTAATGGTCATAAGGTTGATACGTTAGAAAAATACGGATTTGTTTACACAAGACTTCTTTATCAACCTCTTACTTCTTAAATAACTAGTCCAAAGTAAACAGAGAATAGGAGAAACTTATTTGGGTAATAGGTTAATCCTCCAGTACGTGTACAGCATATGATGGTCAGCAAAGCGGAGATCAGAATTCAAAAGCAACAGTAGCTATATCAGCGAGATGGGAGGTTCAGGTCTCGGCAACAACGGAATTCATCTAGACCCAACAAGAACCTAGCAATCGCACACAAATAGGTACGATATGCAAAGTGTGTATGCGTTTGGTTACTCGTTTAAATTTTCGATAATGTTACGAAGAACTGTGTATTTGCTTTTAGTAGTCAAGTACAACGGGAAGTAAACAGCAAAATTCGGAATGTTTGACACAATGTCTATTTTTTTTGACAACCTTTTTAAAACTAGCAAAAATGACAAATAGTTGCTTAGATCAAAACAATCACGAGTTTTCAGTGTATGTATGGAGTAATATCGTTTACTTAGTTACCACGTATTACGGATTTAGAAGATGTGTAAACAATGTTAACGTGCTAGTGAATTAAATTGAGCAGATTTTGAAAGAGATAGGAGCTGAACGTAACAGGATGTCTAACAGACGCTGTATTCTTAAAACACACAGGGTTAAGAAACTCTGACAGCTGTCCCTTTTGTGCAGATATAATAGAAACCTCGTGGCTCATTATTATTGATTGTGCAGTAACAAAACAATTATGGGAATGTGCCATAAACTTGTTAAAAGAGCTTTTCAGAATTCAAAACTTTCCCATGAAATATTTACTGGCTTCCCTGGAAAAACAAATTTTTGTAACTTTGCCATCATAAACTATTATCACATCATTGCATTGCTATTATTTAGATTCAAGTACAATACTGCCCTCTAGTTGTTTCATATCTCTTAAAACTCTTATAAATAAAGATTTGGTCGTTTTTCTGTTTTATAGTAATTATTATGCAATAAGTTGCTAGTAGTTACAAATTTTATTCCGTGTTCTTAGCGAGTGATAAACCATTCTTTAGAAGTATGTAAATCATTGCCGATTAATCTTTTTAAACGTATTTGTACATGGAAGCGACCTCTTATACGAAAGTGTAAAGTAAACTTTCCTTTAACAGTTTTCTGTACCCAACTAATCATTATATTTTTAAATTCTAACAACATTAAGCTAAATATTACTACTGGCTGCTAGGATATATTAGTTTTTATCAATTTCTTATAAAAAGAAATCCTTAATCTTGAAAAAATTTGTTAGCAACTTCTACCATTTAATAGATTACGCTGAAGATAATAAAGTTTACTGTAACGGAACGATTTTTTAAATAGTGCGGATATAAGATATTACTATCCAGCAATAGAGTGCACAACCTACTAACAAATACAAAAATCGAACGTGGAATATCGTGGGTCCGTCAAGTTGGCCCCCCCCAGTTGACCGATTTGCTCCAAAACCTAGCACCCGTTTGCTTATAGCTAGCACTAGCTAGCACCAAAGTTGTAGAGCTAGCACCAAAGCTGTTTCAGAAATATGGCCAATTATATTCGGGGGCTAACTTGACGCTAGCCCCCAGTTGTTCGATTTGCTCCAAAATCTAGCACCATATAGCTTAGAGCTAGCACCAGCTAGCACCCAAGTAAGGCTAGCACCTTAAAAACAAGATGGCGGCGATTTTTAAAGAAATTTTGCCAGCCCCCAGTTGTCCGATTTGTTCCAAAACCTAGCACCCGTTTGCTTATAGCTAGCACTAGCACCCAAAGTTTAGAGCTAGCACCAAAGCTGTTTCAGAAATATGGCCAATTATATTCGGGGGGGCTAACTTGACGCTAGCCCCCCCCCCAGTTGTTCGATTTGCTCCAAAACCTAGCACCATATAGCTTAGAGCTAGCACCAGCTAGCACCCAAGTAAGAAAGCTAGCACCTTAAAAACAAGATGGCGGCGATTTTTTAAAGAAATTTTGCCAGCCCCCAGTTGTCCGATTTGCTCCAAAACCTAGCACCATGTAGCTTAGAGCTAGCACCAGCTAGCACCCAAGTAAGAAAGCTAGCACCTTAAAAACAAGATGGCGGCAATTTTTTAAAAAAATTTTGCCAGCCCCCCCCAGTTCTCCGATTTGTTCCAAAACCTAGCACCCGTTTGCTTATAAGCTAGCACTAGCCAAAAGTTGTAGAGCTAGCACCAAAGCTGTTTCAGAAATATGGCCAATTATATTCGGGGGCTAACTTCGCTAGCCCCCCAGTTGTTCGATTTGCTCCAAAACCTTGCACCATATAGCTTAGAGCTAGCACCAGCTAGCACCCAAGTAAGAAAGCTAGCACCTTAAAAACAAGATGGCGGCGATTTTTAAAGAAATTTTGCCAGCCCCCAGTTGTCCGATTTGCTCCAAAACCTAGCACCATGTAGCTTAGAGCTAGCACCAGCTAGCACCCAAGTAAGAAAGCTAGCACCTTAAAAACAAGATGGCGGCGATTTTTAAAGAAATTTTGCCAGCCCCACTAGTTGTCCGATTTGCTCCAAAACCTAGCACCATGTAGCTTAGAGCTAGCACCAGCTAGCACCCAAGTAAAAAGCTAGCACCTTAAAAAGAAGATGGCGGCGATTTTTAAAGAAATTTTGCCAGCCCCCAGTTGTCCGATTTGCTCCAAAACCTAGCACCATGTAGCTTAGAGCTAGCACCAGCTAGCACCCAAGTAAAAAGCTAGCACCTTAAAAACAAGATGGCGGCGATTTTTAAAGAAATTTTGCCAGCCCCACCAGTTGTCCGATTTGCTCCAAAACCTAGCACGATGTAGCTTAGAGCTAGCACCAGCTAGCACCCAAGTAAAAAGCTAGCACCTTAAAAACAAGATGGCGGCGATTTTTAAAGAAATTTTGCCAGCCCCCAGTTGTCCGATTTGTTCCAAAACCTAGCACCCGTTTGCTTATAGCTAGCCTAGCACCCAAAGTTGTAGAGCTAGCACCAAAGCTGTTTCAGAAATATGGCCAATTATATTCGGGCGGGGGGGGGGGCAACTTGACGCTAGCCCCCCCAGTTGTTCGATTTGCTCCAAAACCTAGCACCATGTAGCTTAGAGCTAGCACCAGCTAGCACCCAAGTGAAAGCTAGCACCTTAAACACAAGATGGCGGCGATTTTTAAAGAAATTTTGCCAGCCCCCAGTTGTCCGATTTGCTCCAAAACCTAGCACCATGTAGCTTAGAGCCAGCACCAGCTAGCACCCAAGTAAGAAAGCTAGCACCTTAAAAACAAGATGGCGGCGATTTTTTAAAGAAATTTTGCCAGCCCCCAGTTGTCCGATTTGCTCCAAAACCTAGCACCATGTAGCTTAGAGCTAGCACCAGCTAGCACCCAAGTAAGAAAGCTAGCACCTTAAAACAAGATGGCGGCGATTTTTTAAAGAAATTTTGCCAGCCCCCAGTTGTCCGATTTGTTCCAAAACCTAGCACCCGTTTGCTTATAGCTAGCACTAGCTAGCACCAAAGTTGTAGAGCTAGCACCAAAGCTGTTTCAGAAATATGGCCAATTATATTCGGGGGCAACTTGACGCTAGCCCCCCCAGTTGTTCGATTTGCTCCAAAACCTAGCACCATGTAGCTTAGAGCTAGCACCAGCTAGCACCCAAGTAAAAAGCTAGCACCTTAAACACAAGATGGCGGCGATTTTTAAAGAAATTTTGCCAGCCCCCCCAGTTGTCCGATTTGCTCCAAAACCTAGCACCATGTAGCTTAGAGCTAGCACCAGCTAGCACCCAAGTAAAGCTAGCACCTTAAAAACAAGATGGCGGCGATTTTTAAAGAAATTTTGCCAGCCCCCAGTTGTCCGATTTGCTCCAAAACCTAGCACCATGTAGCTTAGAGCTAGCACCAGCTAGCACCCAAGTAAGAAAGCTAGCAACAAGATGGCGGCGATTTTTAAAGAAATTTTGCCAGCCCCTCCCAGTTGTCCGATTTGTTCCAAAACCTAGCGCCCGTTTGCTTATAGCTAGCCTAGCTAGCACCAAAGTTGTAGAGCTAGCACCAAAGCTGTTTCAGAAATATGGCCAATTATATTCGGGGGCAACTTGACGCTAGCCCCCAGTTGTTCGATTTGCTCCAAAACCTAGCACCATGTAGCATAGAGCTAGCACCAGCTAGCACCCAAGAAGAAAGCTAGCACCTTAAAAACAAGATGGCGGCGAACTTGTAAAGAAATTTTGCCAGTCCCAGTTGTCCGATTTTCTCCAAAACCTAGCACCCGTTTGCTTATAGCTAGCACTAGCTAGAACCAATGTTGTAGAGCTAGCACCAAAGCTGTTTCAGAAATATGGCCAATTATATTCGGGGGGGGGGGCAACTTGACGATAGGCCCCCAGTGCTCCGATTTGCTCCACCAAAACCTAGCACCCGTTTGCTTATAACTAGCACCAACGTTGTAGAGCTAGCACCAAAGCTGTTTCAAAAATATGGCCAATTATATTCGTTGGGGCCAACTTAACCTATGTTTGATTCGGTTCAAAAAATCGAACCGAACCCTACTAAAAGTTTTGGAACCGAACCGAACCTACGGCAAGATTCAGTTTGGTTTGGTTCGAGTCCATCTCTACTCGAATTGTTCCAAAACTAAGTAGGTCTAGCCTTGCTGTCGCTCAATTGGATAAACTAACACTTCAAAAACATGAACATCATCATCATTTTGTTTTCGACCTTACTTAAGTTCGGTTTGACGCAGCTCTAACTCCTTTTCTATTCTGTGCTAATTTAATAAGTTCTATCTACCCTTCATAACCTAAATTTCTAATAATTTGACTAATATAGCTTGGTCTAGGTCTTCCTATATTCCTCTATATTTTTCTGGCTTCCTGGGTCTACATAGATATTGGCAACCTGATGGTTGTTAAAGTACTCCAACATGTTTACATGATTCCCATTTATCAGGAAATGAAATATTACCTGGTTACCTCCTCAAAATAAAGGAAAAGTGTTAAATTATGTTATGGTAAGGCTTAAGCGACAAATCGCTGTCAACATGCCTGAACCCTAACACGAACAGGGTGATTTATTATCAATGTCACTTTATATCACTAATCACATGGTTCGATTACTGCTCGTAAGAAGAACCAAGACGAAACTAACGAGAGCTGCAAATAGAATATTGGCGTTTAATTGATATCATAACAATCTATATCATATAACAATTTTATTTAAACATAAGTAGAAACTATTTGGAAGATAAACAAATCTTATGGAAGTGTGCTGAAGTAAATCCTATTACTTTGTGTTTTCCATACCGGTGTTTGAAATTGTACTTCAGACATATTAGTTTTAATACCTCAAAATGGTCTTCGCGCATGATGAGTAGAAAAAAAAAATTGTGTAAAAATAAAAATTTTACTTGAAAAGAACGCAACAGTTTTAATATATTTATACAGAACTTAAATTCAAAATACATTGGAAATAGACGGAATTATTGATTAATACAATTTACTCTAATTTATATATCAATAGTTTCGCTTCAATATATATATATATATATATATATATATATATATATATATATATACAGGGTGATTTTTAGTGTGGCAACGGTCGATAACTCCGTTATTATAAAAGCTACGTAAACCAAATTTGGAGGCATATTAGGCATGCCTAAAGTGCACATTCTAGAAATATTTGGAAGCATACAGGGTGTTTCATAATTCCAGGGCATATTAAACTTATATTTTTTTAAATGGAACACCCTATACATTATTACATTTTTGAAAAGCCCATAAAAAGAGCTTTAATTTGATATCAAATTGTAACTGTCTATTTCTTTTAGTTTTGAGATATTCAACTGTTTTAGAAAAATGACCCCAATTGGATACATTGTCACTGCACTAATACACAACTTATGTTAATTTTCAAGATGCAGAAAATTTTACCATATACCATAGTATATTTGTAAATATCACTTTTTTGAAATTTCTTACCAGTATACAGGGTGTGTCAGGTTTCGCAAAATGCAATTTTTAAAATTTTTTTTAAATAGGACCCTACCAATTTTATTGCTGCAATGGATAGTTCATTAAGTGCCCTTTCATTTTGTTAAGCATTCCCTATACCTAAATCCATTACTTTCTGAGATATTTTGATTTTCTTCAAATTTTATGAATGTTTTAATTTACATAACTAAAAATAACTTACTATTGGAGAATATTATAAAACAATTAATACATTTTGATTAACAATCAACTACAGTTATCCAATAACAATTTTCACTAAAGATATAACAACCTACAATAATACGCTATAAACAAAATTCTGCCAGATCAACAATATGCATTTTATAGAAAATGTTCAAGCAGGAAATCAGGCAGGCTTTGAAAAAATAACTATTACATGTAAAGTGTCATTTAGGTTTATTAATTGTAGTGTGTTGTCATTTAACAGGATATCTCTCTTGGTATATTCTTGATGCAAGTAGGAAATTTTTTAAACTTGTTCCCAATACCCAAATTATACTTATTTGTTCGTCCACTGTAAAATTCATTTTGAAAACTCCTTCAAAGATTACATTTAAAACAAAACTGATAATGTGTTAAATGACAACACACTACAATTAATAAACCTAAATGACATTTAAATTGCAATTGTTATTTTTTTCAAAGCCTGCCTGATTTCCTGTTTGAACATTTTCTATAAAATGCATATTGTTGATCTGGCAGAATTCTGTTGATAGCGTATTATTGTAGGTTGTTATATCTTTAGTGAAAATTGTTATTGGATAAGTGTAGTTGATTGTTAATCAATATGTATTAATTGTTTATAATATTCTCCAATAGTAAGTTATTTTTAGTTATGTAAATTAAAAACATTCATAAAATTTGAAGAAAATCGAAAATATCTCAGAAAGTAATGGATTTAGGTATAGGGAATGCTTAACAAAAATAAAAGGACACTTAATGAACTATCCATTATAGCAATAAAATTAGTAGGGTGCCATTTAAAAAAAATTTTTAAAATTGCATTTTGCGAAACCTGACACACCCTGTATACTGTGAAGAAATTTCAAAAAAGTGATATTTACAAATATACTATGGTATATGGTAAAATTTTCTGCATCTTGAAAATTAACAAAAGTTGTGTATTAGTGCAGTGGCAATGTATCTAATCGGGGTCATTTTTTCTAAAAACAGTTGAATATCTCAAAAACTAAAAGGAATAGACAGATATAATTTGATATCAAATTAAAGCACTTTTCATGGGCTTTTCAAAAATGTAATAATATATAGGGTGTTCCATTTAAAAAAATATAAGTTTAATATGCCCTGGAATTATGAAACACCTTGTATGCTTCCAAATATTTTTAAATGTGCACTTTAGGCATGCCTAATATGCCTCCAAATTTGGTTTACGTAGCTTTTATAATAACGGAGTTATCGACCGTTGCCACACTAAAACTCACCCTGTATATTACTGGTGGCTTTTAAATATGACCGTTTCACAAAAGTAATGCCACGGCTGCAATGATAGGTTAGGTTCTGTTAGAAATAGAATTATTGTTAAAAAACAAAAACACTTAACACGCATATCAGAACAGTATGCAATGGTTTTGCAACTGTTCTGATATGCGTGTTGTGATTTCTTTTAATAATAATATCTGTTGTAACTGTAACCTAACCTATCATTGCAGCCACGGCGTTACTGGCGTGAAACGGCCGTTTTAAATTTATCCCAGAACATTAATTGAACTTCGGCATAAAAATTAAGCAATTTTGTGTTTATTCTTTTTACAAGTCTTTCACTACACCCATTCTTTCACCATATTACAAGCCAGTTTTTCATCAACTATATAGTATATTATTTAAAATTTTTAAAAATACAGAACACTATAGGAGCTGAGTGGCTCTCCAGCATTGATGCCACTGAATACTGCTTTTTATATTACGTATCGTATACAACAATCTCATAAAGAAAGATATACTTAGATATAGAACCATTGTCGTACCGTATTTTCGGATAACATTTAAACAAATATATTTATAGAGTAGTACTTATATCGTTAGGGAATTTTAGAATATTATCTGTCATTTCAGAAAATACAATTAAATTTTATGGCATTTAGACACCTTCATCTAAAATATCAATTATTTCTTATAATCAACGTTTTAACGGGACATTCAGAATCCATTAAAATGTTTTCGCATTGATGAATATCTAAATGATGGTATAATCCCAAATGCATTGTAACAATGATTACTGAAGATATCCGGCGTGCTTCATGTTCGTCTACAAGAATATCGAAGCCAGTGGCACTCATTAAAACACAACCATGAAGAAGTCGATTTGTTTAGTGACGTAGAAAAGGGTTGAGTGAAACCCTTACAATTGCAAACCCTTTTAAACTACATGGTGATAGGTTTTGGAGCAACCGGAGCACGGGGGGTGCTAGCATCAAGTTGCCCCCTCCCCCCGGATATAATTGGCCATATTTCTGAAATGGCTTTGGTGCTAGCTCTATAACATTGGTGCTAGCTAGTGCTTGCTATAAGCAAACGGGTGCTAGGTTTTGGAACAAATCGGACAACTGGGGGGGCTGGCAAAATGTCTTTAAAAATCGCCGCCATCTTGTTTTTAAGGTGCTAGCTTTCTTACTTGAGTGCTAGCTGGTGCTAGCTCTAAGCTACATGGTGCTAGGTTTTGGAGCAAATCGGACAACTGGGGGCTGGCAAAATTTCTTTAAAAATCGCCGCCATCTTGTTTTTAAGGTGCTAGCTTTCTTACTTGAGTGCTAGCTGGTGCTAGCTCTAAGCTACATGGTGCTAGGTTTTGGAGCAAATCGGACAACTGGGGGCTGGCAAAATTTTTTAAAAATCGCCGCCATCTTGTTTTTAAGGTGCTAGCCTTACTTGGGTGCTAGCTGGGTGCCTAAGCTACATGGTGCTAGGTTTTGGAGCAAATCGAACAACTGGGGAGGGGCTAGCGTCAAGTTGGTCCCCGAATATAATTGGCCATATTTCTGAAACAGCTTTGGTGCTAGCTCTACAACTTTGGTGCTTAGTGCTAGCTATAAGCAAACGGGTGCTAGGTTTTGGAACAAATCGGACAACTGGGGGCTGGCAAAATTTCTTTAAAAATCGCCGCCATCTTGTTTTTAAGGTGCTAGCTTTCTTACTTGGGTAGCTGGTGCTAGCTCTAAGCTACATGGTGCTAGGTTTTGGAGCAAATCGGACAACTGGGGGCTGGCAAAATTTCTTTAAAAATCGCCGCCATCTTGTTTTTAAGGTGCTAGCTTTCTTACTTGGGTGCTAGCTGGTGCTAGCTCTAAGCTACATGGTGCTAGGTTTTGGAGCAAATCGGACAACTGGGGGCTGGCAAAATTTCTTTAAAAATTGCCGCCATCTTGTTTTTAAGGTGCTAGCTTTCTTACTTGGGTGCTAGCTGGTGCTAGCTCTAAGCTACATGGTGCTAGGTTTTGGAGCAAATCGGACAACGGGGGGGGGGCTGGCCAAATTTCTTTAAAAAATCGCCGCCATCTTGTTTTTAAGGTGCTAGCTTTCTTACTTGGGTGCTAGCTGGTGCTAGCTCTAAGCTACATGGTGCTAGGTTTTGGAGCAAATCGAACAACTGGGGGGGGCTGACGTCAAGTTGCCCCCCCCCGAATATAATTGGCCATATTTCTGAAACAGCTTTGGTGCTAGCTCTACAACTTTGGTGCTAGCTAGTGCTAGCTATAAGCAAACGGGTGCTAGGTTTTGGAGCAAATCGGTCAACTGGGGGGGGGCCAACTTGACGGACCCGAATTTCGTATCAGGATCGCATAAAACACTAGAGGTTGCAAGACACTAAACGGAGGTTTATATGATATGCTTCAAGTAAGTCATCTATAATACAGAAACAGGATATATCGAATAACCTAGATTAGTTATAATTAAACTCTGTGCAAGTAACGTAGAATAACCATTTATATGACTAATACTAGGATGTAAAAGTGTCATATCGAATTTTATTAAAATCCATTACTTATTGTAATTTGTATTCGTGATTTCATGCTGCTTTTGCTCAATATAAACACATTTTCAAGGCGTGTTTCGACTAATCAATACATACAGCCAATCACCTCCTTTATCCTACAACCTAGAAAATTGCTTTGAATATTGGAGTGTTTGTAACAGAATAATAACAAGAAGTTGAGCAATTACATATATCGACATGAAAAATAATGATTTAAGCAAAGTAACTGTTATTTATTTGTATTATCAGGGAATGGAATTTTTTAGGACTTGACTATGTAACGTGCCACTTCTTTACATTGCATAAATAACTACCATTTTTAAACAATTATCTATTTCGGTAACTTAATGTAACATTTTTCACGTAGTAAATGTATATAAATACTTCCTTAAAGGATAATAAACCTTTAAATAGATGTATCATTGTCCCCTAGTAAAAATGTAAATAAATTTGGATATAATTACAGTATACTTGTGCAGGCCTCTGGTGTTTAGATGCCGTAATTATAAAGTTGAAGAAATAAAGACTTGTTCTTATTTAGAAGCGTAGTATAAGTAGTTCTATTGTTTTCCCGCGAGATGCTAGGAAATTTTCCTTAATATTTTCGAGTTTTGTTAGTTGGAGGTATGATATCATAAGGCTAACAGCAGATTGAAGTCGAGCGCTTCGACTATTTTATGATTTTGAAATCATCCTTATGGGAATTTATTTCGTAGTGCAATTATGAAACGTTAAGTGTTGTAGATTTGCTTAAATATTGATTGTTTATCGACGCACTAGTTTCTACCTCTTATGAGGGATATATTCTTCATTTTACTGCTGTCAAGCCACCTGTGGAATTTCGCCATATTGATCTTTTGGGTCTTTAGGGATCTTTAGGGTTTTTTTTTTTGGTTGTTAATCTGGAATTTTACATTCTGGATCGTAGTTTATGGTAGCGCATTTGGTAAAAGTTAGAGCAGCCGTTGCACCTGGCTTCACATTGAATGCGGAAGGCGTTCTTGGATCCTAGGAACACGCAAGTTTTTAATATCTTTTTATGTGACGATTTACTTGTCTTATAATGATAAAAATTAATTCAACTAATTCAAATCTTATATGTTAAACAACAGTTAATGCGATTATTTAATTTACGAGTAGTTGATATAATTGTGTATCCTTTGACTTGTCGTGCAACGACACCATTGTTGAATATAAATCTGCGTGCGCCTGAGCTCAAGCGGCGTCCATAATATAAACCATCAGTGCGCATTAACCATGTTTATTTTGTTTTATTATTTTTGTCTTACTGAACGTACATTGTTTATGATTGACTGAACATTCTCAAAGATTATTTAAATTAAGAACAGAAACTGTCTCCAATATATATTTATTTTTACCTGACTTACTTACTGGAATCATTTAATAATTTAATAGTTTATGACAAGGCATTATTTTAGTAACAATATCTCGGCATATAGGTACTCGTACTTATTTGGTATTTTTGGTAGTGCGAGGTACATAGGTGGTTGCCTGGAGGCAAATTTACCTGGCGCCCTCTTTATTTTACTTTTATTGGTCCATAGTACTTTTAGGACCCACTCCGTCTCCACTGCAGCTGGTCAGCAACCCACCTACTTGTCAACTTGAGCCGTAGGTAGCGACACGTAATTGTTACTCGAATAATATAGGTAAATTGTACGTCGAAATTTTGACGCCCAACGTATTGGGGCCTCGAAAGGGAAAGTTAATTAATTGTCTAGATAGATATTGATTTATATTTTTTTGGAATACTTTTATCAAATTTTTAGAATGCCTTATAAGATGCAGGCGAACAGGTTAAGTCAGGATGGGCTAGTGTATGAGCTTGCTATTCGTGGTATAGCAGAGGGAACTGTTGAAGAAATGAGGCGATCCCTGTCAATGGCACGACGGCTAGAGGCTGACGATAGTAGTGTTGTTTATCCGAAGTACCCTTTTACAGTACAGCACGATATTTCGGCAGTAAATGCGAAGTTGTCGGAACTTGAACCGGTACTTGAAAGCTTTAAAGGAGATTCTAGTAGCAATGAATTTATTAAATTTCAAACCAAGTTAAGTCATGTTTTGAATAGGATTGACCATATTGATGAGTCCAACGAAATAGGAGCGCGAAATAAACCTTTGTTGCGAGCTAAGGCTTTAACCTTGCTTGAGAAATTATTGAGTAAAGCGGAAGCGTGTCGGAAAGCGCAGGAAATTCCGGTGGCTTTGAGTATGATTAATTTCGGAAATGGCATCAGCCCGATTCAGAGGTCTAGTGTCAACTCACCTCCACCCCCAGTCGCCAGTACCTGCGCCCCGCACTGTAAAACCCATTTACCCAGATAAGTGGGACATTAAATTTTCAGGTGATCGAAAGGAACTCTCGTTAGGAGCATTTTTAGAGAGGGTTGAAGAACTTAGAGTGGCAAGGCATGTATCGAAAGAAACTTTATTAGAGTCTGGGATTGATTTGTTTACAGGCCGTGCTTATCAGTTTTATTTGGCTTATCGTGATGAGGTAACAAGTTGGGATCAATTTATTACTCTACTTAGGGACGAATATTTACCATCGGCCTATAATGATAAATTATTTGAGGAAATTAGGAAGCGTACCCAAGGTCGAGATGAAACGATAGGATCCTATTTGGCGGTAATGCTAGGCTATTTTAAACGGTTGACTTGTCAAGTACCTGAGGAGACTAAATTGAAAATTATATTGGGGAACTTAGCACCATACTATCAAACCCAATTGGCATTAGTAGATATCCGGTCGATTGTTGAATTACGGAATTTAGGGAAGAAGTTAGAAGCGAAAAAGGATGCTGTTGAAAATTATTCTGCTCCTTCCAGACGGACTAGTGTGTTGGAACATGATTTAGCGTACATAGGGCCAGGGGAGGTTAACATTGATATTGCTAGTTGTTCGGTTACCCCCGCAGCGCCAGTAGTAGAGGTTAAATCTAGGGATCACAACCTAATAGTACGTTTCCGTTGTAACAAGCCTGGACACAAGGCGATTGGTTGCTTAGAAAAAAAGGGAAGACATTTTTAGGATTATTAGACTCTGGAGCATCTCGGACCATAATTGGAAGTAGAGGTTTATCTGCTGTGCTTGCGCTTGGTTTGTGTGTTCGACATAAGGTAGATTCATTTGTTAAAATTGCTGATGGTAGTCGTGTGGAATTTTCAGGAGTTGTAAAATTGCCAATAACTCTAAGGGGACGTGTTAGGCTTATCGAAGCTATTGTTGTTCCTGGAATTTCTCATTCATTAATTCTGGGTACGGACTTCTGGAGAGTTATGGGTATTGTACCGGATCTTAGAAGTAATGAGTGGCATTTTTCGAGTGAGTCAGTTGAAGTGGACCTAGTAGAAAATCGCAAAGAGCAGACAGTGTTATTAGGTTTAGAGGAGGTCCAACTAAAGGCTGTTATCGAACGTTATCGAAATTTGATGGGTAATGAACTAGGGTGTACGAGTGAGACCGAACATATTATAAGGACTAATCATCCCCCTATTAAACAACGTTATTACAGGGTGAATCCAGTCGTACAGAAACAAATAGATGAGGAATTACAAAAAATGTTAGACTTAGGTGTAGTCGAACCTTCGAATAGTCATTGGTCGTCGCCGATATTGTTAGTTAAGAAGAAGGAAGGTGGCTATAGATTCTGTGTAGACTTTCGTAAGCTGAATTCTGTAACGGTGAGAGATAGTTACCCACTTCCTTTAGTGTCTGATACACTGGACAAACTTCGTAATGCAAAATATTTGTCTAGTTTGGATGTTAAATCTGCGTATTGGCAAGTTAAGATGGCGGAAAACTTGAAACCATACACGGCTTTTACTGTGCCAAATCGTGGACTCTTTCACTTTAAAAGAATGCCCTTTGGACTTCATAATGCACCTGCCACTTGGCAGCGGTTGATTGACAACGTGTTGGGACATGATCTTGAACCCCACGTGTTTGTGTATTTTGACGATGTGGTAGTAGTGACCGAAACGTTTGAGGAACACTTGAGGATTTTAGAAAAGGTATTTATTCGTCTAAGAAATGCAAATATCACAGTTAGTTTTGAAAAGTGTTGTTTTTGTCACCCGGAGATGAAGTATTTAGGTTATGTGGTGGACAAGAATGGTCTTCATGTGGATAAGGAAAAGGTTTGAGCAATGTTAGATTTACCCGAACCCTCATCAGTAGTTAAAGTTCGTCGTGTAGTAGGAACATTTTCTTGGTATCCTCGGTTTATACCCGACTTTGCTACCATTATAGTCCCAATTACAAGGTTATTAAGTAAAACTCGTAAATTTGAGTGGTCACATGAGTGTGCAAATGCGTTTCATTGGCTTAAAGAGTACTTGGTGGCTGCACCGATACTTAGTTGTCCTGATTACACGAAGGATTTTGTTGTTCAGACAGACGCCTCCGGTCATGGCATAGGAGCAGTGTTGAGTCAACCTGATACTGATGGAGATAAAGTGATTGCATACATAAGTCGCTCCCTTACCAAACAAGAAAGAAATTATTCGACAACAGCAAGAAAATGTTTAGCGGTTATATGGGCTGTAGAGAAATTGAGACCATATCTAGAGGGCATAGCCTTTACGGTTGTGACATTACATATGATTTTCCAATGCTCCACCCGAAGGTACTACATTGGCCAGGAAGCGAGTTTTTTTACCTGGAAAATTTTGAATTTTGCCGAATCCTTGCTGTTCCAAGCAAGGTAGGGATTTTTAACGTGCGTGACAACACTCACACACGGGACCTCCATTTTACCTCTCATCCGAACGAGGGTGTATTTTTGCGATAATTGCTCGCCTAACATTTTTCAAGCGAACCGTGTCGGGATTCGAACCCGGGACCTAGGGCGTAGTAGTCACACACATACCACTACGCCACGGAGCCGCATTACGGTTGTAACAGACCATTATAGTCTTTTGTGGCTGCACAACTTGAAGAATTTGTCTGGTCGGTTAGCTAGGTGGTCGGTTCGGTGACAGCAATATGACTTTAAGGTGATACATTGCAAGGGTAAAGAGCATGTTGTGCCAGACACATTGTCTAGAACTGTCCCATTAGTTGATGAGGTGGTGGTGGACGCTCCGGTGGTTACTGATGAAAGTGAAAAAAGTGGGGATAGGTGGTTTGAGAAAATGAAAAGTAGAGTGATCGATTCACCCAAAAACATTGTGAATGGCGTGTCACTGATGGTAAATTGTTCAAGTTTGTGACACCGATGTATCCAGATATATCTCCTTATGAAGAGGCGTGGAAGATAGTTGCACCTAAACCTAGTCGTAGAGATATTATTCTTAGTGCTTATGAACCCCCAACAGCAGGTCATAGAGGTGTTTATAAAACTTGTGCTAGGATTTCTGAAAAATACTATTGGCCTAAGATGCGATATGATGTTGCGAAAGTAGTTAGAAATTGTCAGATTTGCGCGGCACATAAAGTGTCTCAGAAGGGACCTTGTGATAAAATGGTGTCTCATCCTAAAGTTGATCGACCATGGGAAATGATTTGTATGGATTTAATGGGTCCTTTTCCGAGATCTAAACAGGGTCATGCATATTTGTTAGTGGTGACTGATTATTTTAGTAAATATAGTTTGTTATTTCCGTTTAGATAAGTCACAATAAAAGTAATTCAGCGTAAGATTGAGAATGAGGTGTTTTTGGTTTATGGTGTTCCTAGAATTATTATAAGTGACAATGGTTCTCAGTTTAGGTCTAGGGAATTTAGAAATTTAACAACTAGGTATAAAATTACTCTGAAATATTGTGCCAATTACAATCCACGAGCTGGCCCTACTGAACGTGTGAATAGAGATGTGAAAACAATGCTTGCTATGTATGTGTCTGACAATCGTCGTACCTGGGACGAAAAACTCCCCGAACTAGGTTGCGCACTTAGAACTTCAACACATGAGAGCACGAAGGTTACCCCATTTTTTGTAATGTTTGGTCGTAATATAATATTGTCTGGTGAAGATTATTCTGTTAGAGACTTAGTTTCAGAAGAAGATGGAACTCAATTAGGCGGGGATACTCGTAACGAAAATTTTAAAAATTTGTTTAAAGATGTTAGACATCGGTTAGAGGTTGCGAATAAGAAAAGTTGCGATCGTTACAACCTACGTTGCAGACACGAAGAGTTTTTGCCGAATCAGTTAGTTTGGAGGAAGAACTATGTACTTTCTGATGCTTCTAAGTTCTTCACAAAGAAACTTGCACCACGTTATTTAGGGCCTTTTTACATCAAGAAACGTATTTCGCGTTGGACTTATGAGCTTCGAGATGATAAAGGAAAATCGGCAGGAACATGGCATATTAAAGATTTAAAACCATCGTCTGTGGATGATGAAATAATTGAAAAATAGTATTAGTACTTACATCTTTTAGTGAAATTTTCGGGGAAAATTTCTTTAGGTAAGGGGGGAGTTGTAACGTGCCACTTCATTACATTGCATAAATAACTACCATTTTTAAACAATTATCTATTTCGGTAACTTAATGTAACATTTTTCACGTAGTAAATGTATATAAATACTTCCTTAAAGGATAATAAACCTTTAAATAGATGTATCATTGTCCCCTAGTAAAAATGTAAATAAATTTGGATATAATTACAGTATACTTGTGCAGGCCTCTGGTGTTTAGATGCCGTAATTATAAAGTTGAAGAAATAAAGACTTGTTCTTATTTAGAAGCGTAGTATAAGTAGTTCCATTGTTTTCCCGCGAGATGCTAGGAAATTTTCCTTAATATTTTCGAGTTTTGTTAGTTGGAGATATGATATCATAAGGCTAACAGCAGATTGAAGTCGAGCGCTTCGAATATTTTATGATTTTGAAATCATCCTTATGGGAATTTATTTCGTAGTGCAATTATGAAACGTTAAGTGTTGTAGATTTGCTTAAATATTGATTGTTTATCGACGCACTAGTTTCTACCTCTTATGAGGGATATATTCTTCATTTTACTGCTGTCAAGCCACCTGTGGAATTTCGCCATATTGATCTTTTGGGTATGTATCATTTAATACTTGGAATACTGTGGAATTTCGCCATATTGATCTTTTGGGTATGTATCATTTAATACTTGTAAATAAGAATTGGTTTATGATGTTTGAATTTGCAATTACGTGTCTATTCATATTAGAATCTAAATAATGGTTTTTTTTGTTAGAAAGGCGAAGATTATTGAAGATCATTGTTGGACGGAAAACCTCTTACTGTAGGGTAAGTTTGTTTAAGTTTTGGTTACATATTAATTAGGGTTCATCATTCAATTAATAATGTTACTTGAGTGCGAGCGTGTTGATAATTAAATGTTGGATATATTTTTACTTAGTCGTAATTTTAAAGCTGGTTGTTTGTGTAATTGTTGAACGTGTGTGTTAATTTTGATATGTATAGATAAAATATTCATTAGTGTCATAATTTATCTAAGAGAATAATTGATTGACTAGTACCATAGAATAATTATAGAGAGAAGTGCCGTTCTAATGTATAAAATTACGCTGGAATTTATAGATCGCGTTTACTTCGCCAGAGGACGCAACCCGTATCGTTTGCTAAAATTATATTAGTAAGTAATATACTTTATACTAGTTGGCGCAAGCAGAGAAGATTTATTTGTAGTAATCTTCTTAGACAAATTTTTTATAAATTGTGGTATTGAAGTATCTTATTTAGAATTTGATATCAAAGTATTCCTTTATTGAATAGAATTCCAGAAATTTATCCTTGTAAATAGCGCATTGTCATAAAATAATTATTGTATCATATTAATCATTAATTAATACACAAGAATGCCAAGAGCATTGCATTTAAAGGATAGTCTAAATAAATAAGTGTAGATATTCTTTTTCAATTTCATGGTTTGATTTATTTTACTAAAATTCAAAAGCTTTGGATTGGATAAGTGTATATGTTCATAGAATAATTACAAAGATAAATCAACGGACGGTGACTTGAAAACGCATAATTGGGATATCAATGCTAATTTTTAATGTTAAATTATTTGGTTCCCTAATTATTTTAAAGATAAAGTGTAAATCAACATTTTGTAGAGAAAAAATACTGCATTCTCCTATACCATTGTTTAAAATTTTTCTTTTTTTCGGAACAGAAAGACGGAAGAAATAAGATTTGTTTAAAGAAAATATTTACGTTACGATACATACTTAGTGGACTCATATAGCAAAGTATACTTACAGCAAGTTTGCTGATAGCTTACAAAAGTCTGTTCAATTGGTAAAAATTGCAAAGACAAGTCTAAAAGTCATCGCAAGCTTGCAGTAAGTGTGCAAATCAAGCCCATGCTGTTTAAAATTACCTATTGCAAGTCTTCTACAATTACTTCAGACAAGTCTTCGTTAGTGAACAGCTAGTCCTCTGTAAGTCTCATATACACGTTTTTGAGAGTGAATAGCATGTTTCCTGCAAACCTTTGATAGTGAATAGCAGCTTCTGCAAGTCTCATGCAAGGTTTTCTTAGTGAAAAGTTCTCTGTCTCTTAGACGTTTTTGATAGCAAATAGAAAGTACCCCTGCAAGCCTTAGGTTAGTGTTTGATAGTGAATAGTAAGGCCTATGCATATCGACTTTAGTTCCGATTTTTGTGTTGACTGCAATCTGTTTTGATTGGACCTGTTACTTATAAAATACTAAATTTTGAAATCTTCGTATATAAATTCTAAATGTCACAAGCATGTAAATTGTAATATTAGAAATAAATTTCTAGCATATATCTCATTCAAACGGATATAATAAAATAGGTTTAGTACCTTTTAAAAGAAAATCTTTTTACTATACCTAAACAACATATGGGACACGTCTGATAATTGCTCATTCTCATTTTTCAAGCGACAAATGCAGTGTACCTTATCTATAAACCAAAAGCAGTAGAATTTTTACATTTAAAGAATGTCAAATAAATAATTACCAAGTTATACCTACATTTAGCTTTTTCATTAGTAATGTTTTAGAAGAAAATCTCATCAGTTTTCAAACCTGTAGCACTAGCATTATTATAAAATAGTAACAGTAAGAATACAATACAATAATGAATACAATAAAAATGATATCATACATGTCTATTAACAGAAATTTATAAATTACATGTTGAAATGCAATAACAAGAAATTTAATTCTAAACAACATCATTTGTAACATTAAAAACAAATATTTTTTATATTTCCTATTACTGTACATACTAACTATAGGCATACTGTTAGTCTAGACATAGAATGGTGAGGATAGAAAAGCGCTGTTGCAGCTATTTTTCTAAATGGCCTGCCAATGATAGGCAGACAAGTACTTGTTATAAAATTACTACATAAAATATGGCATATGTAAGTAATATGTACTTAATCTTTTCATCACTTTAATGTATAACAAGGACATACATACGTATCCAATCAGAAACATGGAATATTCTTATATTCAAATTCACACCCATCAACAAGCACACAAAGTGTTTCTGTAAGCTGCAAGGAAATATTATTGTGAATTTCATTTAAACGTAAAAAACAGCATGATTAAAATTCTATTTAATCATACTTAAGAACAATAGCTATATATAGGGGCTGGTCTCATCACAACAATCTGTCAAGACAATATGCCAAACGTGTTCTTACTAGTTCAACACATGTTGTCGTGTTTCAATTTCAATTATTGTCTTATCTCGGTAATCTAAATAGGGCTATCGAATTAAGACTCCAAAATTGTTTTGAATCTACAGTATCAATAAGTGATATTTGTCTGTATTGTAAATTGAATGTAAATATTTGATAAGAAGCTAACTGATACCATTAGGTTTAATGCATTTTGAATAAAAAATAACATACATCTTCTACACTAAAAATAATGGGTAAAACATAAATTTTTTGTAAATACTACAAACATTACATAGGTAATGTATTTTAAAACACATGTTGCAGTAACTTATTTTTGTGAGAAGTAATTGAAAGAATTCAATATAATTCATATGCTCAAAATCAGAAGTGAATGTGTTCACGTCATAGGTTTCTGAATGAAAAAGATCAATATGTTTCTAAAGAAGTATACTTAATATAGAGAGCTGAAACCATACAAACATTTTATTCAGCAACCTTTGAAATATGCTACACTTATTTACAATCAGCTGTGAACATACATGAACAACAAATACATATATGTTTTGCTTATGTAACAACATAATTAAAATATAAACAACATGTATAACAATCTGGAAAATGATTAGTCATTCATTCTCTAATACCTGCTGTATATAATACACCAGCACCTAGTGACAAACTTGTGTAACGATCGTATACAGTATGCCCTTTAGGGTTCCGAACATTTGGATTGATGTCAGGTAGAAATTATAGAGTATCGTGGGGTCTTATCATGAAAACTGAATTTCAATTTGCATGCAAAATGCATCTTTTGAATGATCGTATTCAGTATGCCGTTTTGGTTGTTATTAAATAATTGTTTAATTAGGTATAAAAATCGGTCACAGTTATCATATAAAACTTGTTAAATGAAAATTGCATATTTGCAAAAATTACTAATTTCAAAATGTTTCATTTTCTAAAATTATCCATAATTACCTTTATGCCGTTTGAAAAATTACCTAATTAAACAATTATTTAATGAAAACCAAAAGGGCACATACCAAATTTTCATAACCCTAAAGAACGTACTGTATACTATTATTACACGTTATCTATCGCTAGCTGCCTGTCCAATACCACCTACCATGCGGTGTCAGTGTAATTGTGAACAATAAGAGTCCAAAAACTTATTTTTTAAAATAGTTGTTTCATTCTAAAATTAAAATAACAACAAACATTTTAATAACTAATGCTATATAAAAAGCAAAAACTAGTACAAGAATTCTTCTTACTAATATCGCAATTGATTATACTAAATACATTCAACTCTTTTTCTTTCCCTTGTTTGAGAATAAAACCACTTATAGTTGTTGAAATAGTCTTTATTGGCGTTCCGATCCATGATCTTGAATCGAAACGACAATAAAGAATATTTCAATTACTATAAGCGGTTTTATTACCAAAGAAGAGAAAGAGGAATAAACAGCAAACCACAACAAACTTACAGGGAGTACATTCAACTTTATTAAAAATCTACCAAATGCTGCAATATTACTTTCCCATACCACACTCCTACAAATTAAAAGTAACACGATAATTTAGGACAAGTGCAGCATAGGAAAAATTACATAATTATCACCACATGGTTACAATACCAATTTCATTTGTATCTCTGTTAAATGGTAATGTTTTTAATTCTGACAATTTTTTACTTTATTCACTTTAAAAACCCTTTAAAAGGCCCAAAAAAGGAAGGAAAAAAAAAAAAAAAAAATTTTCTTTAAAATTTTTTTAAAAATTTTAAAAAAAATTTTTTTAAAAAAAAAAATTTTGGGAAAAAAAAATTTTAAAAATTTTTTTTTTTTTTTGTTTAAAATTTTTTTTTTTAAAAAAATTTTTTTAAAAAAAAAAAAAAAATTTTTTAAAAAAAAAATTTTTAAATTAAAAACCAAATTTTAAAAAATTTTAAAAAAAAAAAATTTTCAAAAAAAAAAGGGAATTAATTTTAAAAAAAATTTTTTAAAATTTTAAATTTTCCCGTTTTTTTTAAAAAAAAAAAATTTGGGGGGTTTTAAAGGGGGGTTTTTTTTTAAAAGGGCCAAAAAAAATTTCTTTTTTAAAAAAAAAAAATTTTTTTTAAAAAAAAATTTTTAAAATTTTTTTTTTTTAAAAAAAATTTTTTTTTTTTAAAAAAACCCCAAAAAAATTTTTTAAAAATTTCCCTTTTTTTTTTAAAAATTTTAAATTTTTTTTAAAAAAAATTTTTGGAAATTTTTCCCCTTTTTTTTTAATTTTTTTTAAAAATTTCCTTTTTCCAAAATTTTTTTCCTTTTTTTTTTTTGGGTTTTTTCCCCCCAAAATTTGGTTTTTTTTTTTTTAAAAGGAAAATTTTAATTTAAAATAATTTCAAAAATTTTTTAAAAAAATTTTTTTTTCCCCAATTCCCAATTTCCAAAAAACCAAAAAAAAAAATTTTTTTTAAAAAATTTTTTAAAAATTTTTAAAAAAAAAAAAAAAAAAAAATTTTTTAAAAATTTTTTAAAATTTTTGGGTTTTAAAAAAATTTTTTTTTTTTTAAAAAAAAAAATTTTTTTTAAAAAAAATTTTTTTCCCCAAAATTATTTTTTTAAAAAAAATTTAAAAAAAAAAAAAATTTAAATAAAAAAAATTTTTTTAAAATTTTTTGGTTTGTTTTTTTGGGTTTTTTTTTTTTTATAAAAAAATTTTTTTTAAACTTTGGCCCAATTAAAATTTTTAATTTTTTTTTTTAAAATTTTTTTTAAAAAATTTTTTTTTAATTTTTAAAAAAAATTTTTTTTAAAAAAAAAAAAAAAAAAAAATTTAAAATTTCCAAAAATTTTTTTTTAAATTTAAAAATTTGGAAAAAAAAATTTTTTAAATTTTTGGGTTGGGGTTTTTTAAAAATTTTTAAAATTTTATTTGGAAAATTGTTTGGATAATGTGGAAAATTTTAAAAATTTTTTAAAAAATTTTTAAATTTTTTTTGGGGTTTTTTTTTTAAATTAAAAAATTTCCTTTTTTAAAAAAAAATTTAAAAAAAATAAAAGGAATTTTTTAAAAAAAAAAACCTTTTAAAAATTTAAATTAAAAAAAAAATTAAATTTTTTTTTAAAAAAAAAAATTTTTTTTTTTTTCCCCTTTTTTTTTTTTATTTTAAAAAAAAATTTTTTTAAAAAACCCCTTTTTTTGGGGGAAAAAGTTTCCAAAAAATTTTTTTTTAAAAATTTTAAAATTAAAATTTAAAAAAAAAAAAAAACCCTTCAAAAGGGTTTTTTTTTTTTTTTTAAAAAATTGTTTTTTTTTTTTTTAAAAACCCCTTTTTTAAAAAAAAGGGGGGGAAACCCTTTTTTTTTTCCCCCATTTTTAAAAGGGTTTAAAATTCCCAATTTTTTTTTTTAAAAAAATTTTTTAAAATTTTCCCTTTTTTTCCCCCCCAAAAATTTATTTAAATTTTTAAAAAAAAAAAAAAAAACCCTTCCCCTTTTAAACCCAAAATTTTTTAAATTTTTTCCCTTTTTAAAAATTTTTTAAAAAATTTGTTTTAATTTTTAAAAATTTTAAAAAATTTTTTTTTTTTTTAAAAAAAATTTTTTAAAAAAAAAAAAATTTTTTTTTTTCTTTTTAAAAAATTTTTTTCAAAACCCCCTTTTAAATTTAAAAAATTTTTTTTTTAAAAAATTTTTTAAAAAAATTTAAATTTTTAAAAATTTAAAAACCCCCGGGGGGGTTTCCCCCAAACCCCTTTTTTAAAAACCCAAAAAAAATTTTTAAAAAGGGGGAAAAAAAAAATTTTACCAATTTTTTAAATTTAAAAATTTTTTAAAAAAAGGGGGGTTGGGAAAAAATTTTTTTTTTTCCAAAAAAAAATTTTTTTGGGATTTCCCTTTTTAAAATTTTTTTTAAAAACCAAAGGGTTTTGGAAAAAAAATTTGGGGGAAAAAATGTTTTAAAAAGCCCCTTTTTTTTAAAAGGGTTTTTTTTTGTTTAAAAAAAATTTTTTAAAAAACAAAGGGGGAAAATTTTTTTAAAACGGAAAAAGGGGGTTTTTTAAAAAATTTTTAAAAATTTTTTTCCAAAAAAGGGGGGGGGGGCCTTTTTAAAATCCCCCTTTCCCGGTTTTAATTGGTTTTTTAAAGGGGGGGTTTTTGCCCCTTTTTTTTTCCCCCAAAAAAAAACCCCCGGGGGTTTTTTTTAAAAACCCGGGGGAAAATTTGGGTTTTAAAAGGCCGGGGGTTTTTTTTTAAAAAAGGGGGTTTTAAATTTTTAAAACCCGGCCCTTTTTTTTTAAAATTTTTAAAAAAAAGGGGGGGGGAAAAAAAAAAAAAATTTTTTTTTTTTTTTTTTAAGGGTTTTTTTTTTGGGCCGGGGGTTTTTTTTAAAAAAAAAAAATTTTTTTTTAAAAAAAAGGGGGTTTTTTTTTTTTCCCCCCCTTTTTTTTAAAATTTAAACGGGGGGGGCCAAATTTTTTTTTTTTTTGGGGGGGGGCCCCCTTTTTTCCCAAAAAAATTTTTTGGGGGGGAAAAAAACTTTGGGGGGGGGAAAAAAAAATTTTTTTTTTTCCCCCCCAAAAAATTTTTAAAAAAACCCGGGCCCTTTTTGGTTTTGGGGGGGGGCTTTTTTTTGGGGGTTTTTTTTTTTTTGGGGGGTTGGGGGGGGGGGGGGGGAAAAAAAAAAAAAAACCCCCCCTTTTTTTTTTTGGGGTTTTTTTTGGGGGGTTTGGGGGGGGGGGGGGGGAAAAAAAGGGCCAAAAAAGGGGGGGAAAATTTTAAAAATTTTTTCTTTTTTTTTTTAAAGGGGGGCAAAAAATTTTTTAAATTTTGGGTTTTAAAAGGAAAAAATTTTTAAAAAATTTTTTAAAAAAAAAAATTTTTTTTTTTAAAAATTTTTTTTTTTTTTTTTTTAAACCCTTTTCCTTTTTTTAAAATTTTTTTTTGGGAAAAATTAAATTTTAAAATTTTAAAAAATTTTTAAAAAAAAAAATTTTTAAAAATTTTTTTTAAGGGAAAATTTTTTTTTGGGTTTTTTTTTTCCCCCCAAAATTTTTTTTCCCCCTTTTTTTGTTTTAAAGGGTTTTTTCCAAAAAATTTTTTTTAATTTCCCTTTTAAAATTTTTTAAAAAAAAAAAACTTGGGGCCCCTTTTGGGGGTTTTAATTTAAAATTTTAAAAAAACCTTTTTTTTAGGGTTAAAATTTTTTTTTCCGGGGAAAAAAAAATTTTTTTTTTTTTTGGGGGGAAAATTAAGGGGTTTGGGGAAAAAAAAAAAATTTTTTGGGGGGAAAAAAAAAAAATTTTTTTATGAAATTTTTCCCAAGGGAATATTTTTAATTTTTAAAAAGGAAATTTTTGGGGTTTTTTTTTTTTGGGGGTTTTTTTGGGGTTTTTTTTTTGGTTAATTTTAAATTTGGTAAAAAGGGGTTTGAATTTTTTAAAAATTTTTTTTTTTTTTTTTTTCCCTTTTTTTTTGTAAAATTATTTTAGTAACAATATCTCGGCATATAGGTACTCGTACTTATTTGGTATTTTTGGTAGTGCGAGGTACATAGGTGGTTGCCTGGAGGCAAATTTACCTGGCGCCCTCTTTATTTTACTTTTATTGGTCCATAGTACTTTTAGGACCCACTCCGTCTCCACTGCAGCTGGTCGGCAACCCACCTACTTGTCAACTTGAGCCGTAGGTAGCGACACGTAATTGTTACTCGAATAATATAGGTAAATTGTACGTCGCAATTATTAATAGCCGGAACGGGTGCTTTGCAGTTGTTTTAAAAAAGGAGATTATCTAAAATGGGCATTTTGTTCAAGTTTATGTATATTAAAAATGTACGAATTCTACGAAAAATTAAAATCGAAATCATTGCCGTATTAGTAGGTTAACGATGTGCGCAGTTTCAATTAACAACTAATTAAAATAAAATCCTTGAATTACAGAATTCAGAAATTTGAACTTAATTCAATATTCTCCCCCAAGCAACACAATATGGGTTCTTAGTTGACAACCAAGCTTGAACTTTCATTACGCTTTGCAGCTTGACGCTTTGCTTTAAATTGGTTATTATTTAAAGTTTAGAATCTGGTCATTAATTTTAGTAATGAAAATGTTTTAGTTGCCGCATTTATAGTCAGTTGATTGTTTCGCAGTAGTAAAACTATGCGACTTTAAACTCAACGTAGGGCAATCGGCTAAAAATGACGTGGTGCGTTGGTTTGTAGATCAATCGACTAAAAAGGTGCGTTACTTTGAAGTCAAAATTATGTCAATCTTCTTAAAACTACGTTACTTTGAAGTTCAAGTAAGTGAGTAAAACTGCTGGTGATGCATAATTTTGCTACCCGCTTAGTCAATAGTAGTATCTGAGTTGTTTCGGACTCTAAGTAGTACAGGCTTAAGTTGAAAATTTTAAGAGTAATCAACGAATGCTAGATTTAGATCGATTATCAAAATGTCATTAGATATTTTAAAAGTTGATAACACCTGTGTTTTTCGCAGCTCATGAATAAGCAAGATTTGTTATTAATATATATATATTTCTGTGATACCTCACCATTATTCGGGAACTAAGGTTTTCGAATCGAGCCCCAGCGTTGGGCCGCCCAGAAATAATTATGCTGTGAAACCTACAAAAGCCTCACCAGAGTAAAAAAATATTCGAGCGTCTCGAATTGGGCACCAAGATTTGCTGTGATTCTCGCCCTGTTGAATCTCTTCTGATAATCGCCTCTTTACTCTTTCCGCATCGGCTGCTCACTTAGTTAAAACTTTCAACCTCATTCATAAAAAAACAAACACATTCCTACCACAAACATCAACGTTAACTCTATTTACATCAATATTCATAATACATTAAAATTTCAAAATTAAATTTCAGCAAAAATATCAGTACCATAAAATTTCAAGTTTAAATTTGTCATCATTTTAATATGCATCCAGAATTAAGGTCCTGGTAGGATGCATACTAATTAAGTTACAATATGTGCAGACCTAAGTCTGAATAAAAGGGAGCATCTCCCTCCCCTTTACGTTAATTAAACAGGTTAGTCTAATTGAGCTCAAAGACAGACCCAAAATTTTCATCATAATCAAAACATAAACTGCTAAATACTCCTTTCTACTTAAACAAGAAAACTTTACCTTAAAATTCAAAAGTTGTTCTTTATACAAATTCACTACTGCCCATTTTTTATCAAACAAATTATAAAGATATTCAACACACACCAAAACATCTAAGATCGAACAAAATGCATAATTTACCTGAAGGTTAATGCACTCGGGGCTCTATTGTACATCGTCCTTGCTAACCCCACCATTCCAGCTGGGTTATGTTTACGTCCTAGGATTATCTGGTCGCCTTTTAAAATTTTTCTACAACACCATTCGTTTAAAAGTTTCAGGGCTTCTCAGGAACGCATCTATGTATATCTAAATCTTGTTTGTAGATCCAATCACGTTTACTAATAACATTTGATTACTCACTCCCGAACAAAATAGCAAAGCAATTCATAATTCGTTCACGCTATACAAAGCGGCATACTTCAATGTATTTATTTATCGCTACTACTTTAGATAATTTGTACAGAAATACCC
>JARFIW010000416.1:0-39633 GCA_036346225.1 Platerodrilus igneus
TAAACAAACTTAGATTTAGAACTTTAGAGAGAACAAAGAGTAGTTTGGTAAAATCCGGATTCCATCAGGCCTCGTTGCAGTCGGCTCCAAAACTGCACTCTGTTCCGATAGTCGACGCTCCGAAAAACGTGAAATAACAATAGTAGCAGTACGTAATTTACCTTGAAATATTCTCTTTTATAAAATGGCACTAACTTAGACAACAGGCACGTTTTATCTACCCTTAGGGCTCCGGAAGAGCTGCATGGTAGTTTAATTAAGTTTTCATTTAACAGACCCGCTATCTAAAGAGTAGATAAGCTATGTTACTATGTGAGCAAAAATCAATTTTCTTATAGAATTTAACATGGGGAATTTTAAGATACGTTTTGTAAATTTTTGTACTCTTCAAAGTCATTCATTCGAGGATCACGTGACATCATCATAGACAGTCTTTCGCTTTTACTTTTTCGTGGTCAAAGTTCATAACTACACCATTTTCATATAGGTAAAAAAACGCTATGCTCTCGGCTACCTAGTTTCAGTTACTTTTACAAGGTCATCGTGACGTCACAGTTTTCTAAAAAGTAAAAACTAAGTATAAGGCTGGATATATTTTCTTTATTTGAATAATTTATAGAAAAATTTTACAGGCAATGTATTCATATATTTAAAAAATAAAATGTTACATTTCATTCATTCAATGAGCTTTGTTAAACAAATAAAATACACATGTATAACAATATTAAATAAGTAATATAAAGTAAATTAAAGAAATTCTCCTGACTTATACTAACAGTATGATGATTATGATTAGTATTACTAGTTTAAGGTATAATTTGCTCTATTTTTAATTTTAAAGCTATAATTATTACATGTAGGGTGAATTCTATTGGATGTATATTGTATAAAAGCTTTTCAACGAACTTCGTTCGTTTATGAAATCGATTTGTCGTCCGTCTGTCTGTCCGTCCGAGGCCTTTCTAATGGTCGGACATCAATGTGTGATACATCAATCGATTCAGCTCGGTGGCCAGAGCTTAAGTTTTGATGTCAGTTAAAATCGGGCCACGGGGACGCCGAGCCCGCGGGAAAATCTACAGGGATAATTAAAATTTTTAATAAGTTTAAAATCAATATGCGACACATATTTGAACAATTTATGGCATTTCATGCCAATTATTCCAATATTATAGACATTGTTTAAACTTAAATTTTGATTGCCGTAAATAATTAGATTCATATAAAAAAAATCTTATCTTATTGATGAGAACTAATATATAGCTTTTAAAATATTTATTCAATAAAATAAAATATATTAAAATGTCTCTTTTGTTGTTTATAAATTTTTGTATTTTATCTGAATACTTATAATTATTACAACATAATAATTTTAATTTTTTTAAATTGTTTTAAAGTAAGTCTACATTTGGAAGTTCGTTGCGACAATGCCTTGCATTTTCAACTTGTTAGTTAGTGAAATTAAACATGGTTTGCAATATGTAACATGTTTGCCAACTTAACAAATCTACTGTCTATTAATTTATCACTTGAGTTGCAATAAGTAATATGTAAATCACGGTGTGGCACTTTATATACGATCGTTTTAGCATTAACTATTAACACTATCCGAATAGATGGCGCTCAGAATTTTAACAGCAATTATTGATTATAATTTATCTGACATTAATTTAACGTTTAGAATTATTGTATATCTAACCATAACGTTATTTTAAGATTGTTTAATTCGAATAGCTGCATTTCAAAAAATTCATTGTGAATTGTGATTTCGATAGTCGACTTCTTGAATATATCCGGTTTGTGATTAAAAAATACGATTAAGTTTACTTAAAATTACATTAGTATTGTTTTATAGGTTCTTATGTCAATGGCTGTTATTACATACTGAATTCAAATGGACAAATAATTTATTGTAGAACTGAAAAATTTACAACAACATATCTTAAAGTTAAAGTTTGGTGTTTTTTTTATACATTACTCTTTTTTATGGGAGATTCATGTTTATTAAATTTTGTAATACATAGAATAATGTGGAATATAGTTTTGTTCTTTACTATGTGAAAAGGTGCGGAAATAAGAGTGCCACCAGGCATAGATTTTAAACCCTCTTATAACATAATTTTTTACCGTTTAATAAAATAATGTATTAATGCTGTATCTAAAATAGTTCAAAGTAAACAGTTATAATTGTATAGGTGCGAAATTAAATTGAAGGAATATTATCACTGTTAAAAATAAAAAATATGCAGTATTTCATAACGAAATTCTGAATCAGAACGCATAGATATTGGTACAATTGGACATGCGCGAGTTCATCACTAATGCTCACCGATTTCCGGTTGAACAGACAGTCACGTCGTAACACGAAACGAGTAAGCATGGCTGATAAAAGGAAGCGATGTGACTTACGTATTCGTTAGGTGCTTGTAGAGGATCTTCAGATTCAGAGCATTTATCGATGGTATTTAATTAATGTTAGGTTTCATCACATAAAGCCTTAAATTCCAGCGCAAAAAAAGAAAAATATCAAATGTTAAAACAAAATAATATAAACTTGGATAACAGAACGTAAGAATTCTCACATTTAAAGAAAGTTCACCTTAGCAACACAATATGGCAAAACCAAATTATGCGTTATACACGAGGCATGGAAATGCAAGATGGCAAAACAACTGTTTGAGGAAGGTTGAATATTGAATTTTGTGTCAACTGTTAATTCGAATGGACCTGCACCTTGCCGAAGTTCTAAATTACTAGAACAGGTGAAATGGCTTGCGTGTTCTAATGAGCTAAAGAGCCAAACTACAGGTCCAACCAAAGTAGTAGGGTCGTTAGTGAGGAACCAGACTAAGACAGGTCCCCGAAAGAGGGCAGCGGCTCTTTCGGTACTTAGATTGGCAGAGACCATAGGGGTCGGTATGGCAGTCTAAGACACACTATCGCGATGTGGAAGGCAACGGGAAACTACCACATTATCTCCCAAGTACACAGCGTACTTAAATTGTAACAAACATGATGGTATTCTCTGGGGTAAAAGACTCCGGAGTTAAAATAGTCCCCCATTCGGATCTCCGAGAGGGGACTACTTCGGAGAATGCGATCGGAAAGTTAAAAATAAAAGTCGGGAACATTCTGCGAGTCGGAGCGTGGAATGTTAGAAGTATGAAGCAAGTAGGTAAGCTAAAAATCGAAATGAATAGGTTGTCACTAGACATAGTAGGGATCAGCGAAGTTCGGTGGCCAGAGGCGGGGGATTTTTGGAGTGGAGACTTCAGGGTAATTCATACAGGAGTAGAGGACGGAAATTTGGGTGTGGGGATAGTTATGCGGAAAAAGATAGGACAACGTGTAGAAAACTACTGTGTAGAAAATTACTTACAAAAGAACGAAAGAGTACTCATGGTTAGATTAGAATCTAAACCGGTAAACACAGTAATAATACAAGTATACATGCCCACCTCTAGCTACAGTGACGAAGAGGTAGAAGCCATCTACAAAGATATCGAAGACATATTAAGATACGTAAAAGGACATGAAAATTTAATAATTGCGGGGGATTTTAATGCTGTGGTAGGTGAGGGTAGGGAAGGAGCGGTAGTAGGTTTATTTGGTTTAGGCACGAGAAACGACAGGGGAAATAGGCTGGTAGAATTTTGCGACAAGAACAATTTAATCATCACAAACACATTATTTCGACATCATGCTAGAAGACGATATACGTGGAAGATGCCAGGAGATATAGGACGATATCAAATAGATTACATTCTTGTTAGACAACGGTTTAGGAATCAAGTAAAAGACTGTAGAAGCTACCCAGAAGCAGATATAGATACTGACCACAACATCGTAATTATGAAGGCCGCACTTAAATTTAAAAATCTGAAAAAAAGGAACGGAAAAAGGCACTTGGACTTAGAGAAACTAAAAGATAAAGATATTCAAGTAAGATTCGAAAAAAAGTCAAATGAATTGCTGAATGATATCGGGAAAATATCTTAAACTAAGGAAGTAGAAACAGAATGGAATAACATTAAATCCAGCCTAGACATGGCGGCCAGAGATATTTTGGGGTATAAGCAAAAAGAAAATAAGAAACCATGGATAACAAAGGATATCGTGAATTTAATAGAAGAAAGACGAAAATACAAAAATAAATCAGACGAAACAGGAAAACAGAGATACAAAGCCATAAAATGGGAAATTATTCGAAAATGCAGGAAAGCTAAAGCACAATGAATTGATGAAAAGTGCAAAGAAGTACAAACTAAGATGGAAATAGGAAAGACAGACAAAGCATACAAATTAATTAGAATGAATTTTAGGGATATAAAACCGTATAGCAAAAATATAAGGGACGCACAAGGAAACGTCATTATAGAAAACGTAGAGAAATTGAGTAGATGGCAAGAATATATAGGAAATTTATATGCAGGAGAGGAACTAACTGCATTAGAACAGGAATCAGACATTGAAAATGATGACTTGGGATATCCTATACTTCGAGACGAGTTTGAATTAGCATTAAAGAGTCTGAAAAATGGTAAGGCGCCGGGTACAGATAAGGTGCAAGCAGAAACTCTAAAAGTCGCTGGACAAGCAGTAACAGAACGCCTCTTTCAACTTGTAAGCTATATGTATGAGACAGGCGAGATACCCAAAGATTTCAAACGTAGCATCATAGTAACTATACCAAAAAAGAAAGGCACGGACAGATGTGAAAATTTTCGAACAATAAGTTTGACAGCACACGTGTCAAAAATATTAACTAGAATTGTGCAAAGACGAATGGAAAAACGAGCTGAAGAAATACTAGGAGAAGACCAATTTGGGTTTAGGCGAAACAGGGGAACACGGGAGGCTATTTTAGCTCTGAGAGTGATAATGGAAAACAATAGAAAAGGGAAAGCATGTATATAGGGTTTGTAGATCTGGAAAAAGCATTCGACAATGTAAATTGGAAAAAATGTTTGAAATACTCAAAAGATTGGAATGAGTTATAGGGATAGACGAATAGTACATAGCTTATATAAAAAGCAAACAGCAGTAATAGAATTAGAGCAGGAACGTAGAGAAGTAAACATTAGGAAAGGGGTAAGACAGGGATGTGCCCTATCCCCATTGATTTTTAACTTGTACATAGAAGAAGCAATGAATATTGTCAAATGCAGAAAGACATTTGGAATTACTATGCAGGGACAAAAAATTGATATGCTTAGATTTGCAGATGATGATATAGCTGCTCTTAATGAAATGGAAACGGTTCTAACAGAGAGATATGGTATGAAAATTAACAAAACTAAAACGAAAGTTCTAGTTTGCAAAGGTGGGGAAAATAAACAAAAACAAGAATACAAGTATTTAACACGAACTTACAAGAGGTTAAGGATTTCTGCTACCTAGGAAGCCAAATAACGCAAGATGGGAAAAGCACAAAAGATATAAAACAAAGATTAGCACAAGGTCGTGCTACATTTAACAAGAAAAAGCAACTACTGTGTTCAAAGACCACAAACATAGAAACAAGGAAAAAATGGCTTAAAACATATGTGTGGAGCACAGCACTGTACGGCTGTGAAGCCTGGACAGTAGGAGAGCGGACAAGAAAAAGGTAGAAGCCTTTGAAATGTGGTGTTACAGGCGTATGATGAAGATATCACCCACAGACAAAGTTAAGAACGAAGAGGTACTAAAAATGGTAGGGGAAAAAAGAAATATGTGGAAAACGGTAAAAAATAGAAGAGATAGGATGATAGGCCACATACTACGGCATGAGGCAATAGTGCGGAATATATTAGAAGCAGAGATAGAAAAAAAGAGAAGAAGAGGCAGACCTAGATTAGACTACTGCACACAGATAGTAAAAGATGTAGGCTGTAGAGGTTTCAGGGAGATGTGTAGGCTAGCCCAGAATAGAAATCAATGGAGGTACGCATCCAACCAATCCCAAGATGGATAAACTAATGACGAAAAGATAACTGTGCTTAAACATGATGATTATTATAAGTAACTACAAGAATTGGTTGGGCAATATTCTCGAATAATGTTAAGTGTGTGAAAGGATTTACTGGAAAACCATTATTTCGGCAAATGCCTAAGTGTTGGGGATCTTGGTAGCCACAGGTTGCTTAACCTCCTTCACTGAATCTCGGTAAAATAGGGTATAAAATTAGAAAACAATAGAAAGGGAACGAGCTGAATACACATACTCCTGAAAAGAAGAAAAGAAGAAAACCACCAAAACGCAAAATCAAAGTAGCTGCTTATATAACCCTACATAAAAATAACTGAGTTGCAAACGAATCCGTGACTTTCAGTAAACAATGGATTCCATTACTAAAAGAAATAACAAATGAAATCAAATGCCCACAATATCTAGGTAGCATTGCAAGTTTTTCCTGGGTTTTCCTTGCAATATTAACATGAAATACAGCCTACATACATGATTTCTATTTATACATAAAATAACTAATTACATAAAAATAAGCATATTAACAATCCTTGTAAAACAGCATTGGTATCTGACAAGTATAAATCGACAATAAGGTTACCTCAAAACCATATACAATCTCCGTTGAACAGTATTGGTATCTGACAAGTGTAAACCCGCCATAGAGTCGCCTCAGAACCATGTTAAAATCTACCAAAGAGGTAACTTAAATCATAATGAATTTTCCCTCTCAAAATAAATATAAAAAAACGACTACTTAAGCCTTTCAATAATGCAATCGCACACTTCTTTAATAACCATCCTCTCAATTGTATAAATAGAAACATGTTAAAAAATGTTTTCCAATTCCAAGTTATTGAATTTATATGAAATTCACCAATAAAAATTAATCAGCTGATTTCACGTTAAGCGTATTGACTACCTACGAAAAGCCGATCCCAGGTCGCAACACAAATTAAAGGTAATCATTCTGTTAAACTTTAAAAATTTTTGCTTAGTATACTCAAACCAAATATTTCAAACATCAATAAATCAAAGTCACCTTCAATTTATGTCATAAATGTCAAACTTGAAGTTTTTATTATTATTTTGACAACGATCCTAGGTCATGGATCGAAACGTAAACAAAATTGATTTTAAAAAGTATGAGTGGTTTAATTCCCAAAGAAGATTAACCTGAATACACATGCTGTGTGAGAATTTCAGGGAACTATGTAGGCTAGCTCAGAATATAAATAAGTGCAGGTACGTGTCCAACCAGTTTTGAGACGGAAAACCTAATGGCTGCGAAATACCTGCAACTAATGGTAACTGTGCGAAAAGATAAATTGGAAAATATATTAAATCGCCAAATGGTTAAGTGTTGGGGGAACTTGGAAGCCACAGACTGCTTACCTCCCTTCACAACCATTGAAGGTCGGAGAAATAGGGCATATAACTGTAAAACAATAGAAAGTGATCGAACTGCATCTAACAAGAAAGAACATCGCCTATGAGGAAAGACAACAAACATAGAATAAAAAGAAAATTGTTGAAAGCATTTGTGTGGATCACAGCACAGTATGCCAATGAAATACGGGAAGTTTGAAACGCAGACAGAAAAACGGTAGCAGCCTTTTGAAATGATGTGCTTCAGAAGTATGAGGACGATAGCATGGACAGACAAAAATAATAACAAATAAGTTACAGAAATAGTAGGGGAACAAGGATATCTGGGGAAAAAGAGAAATAGTAGGGCGGAATACGTTCTAAGGCATTTTTGGGGAATAGTATGTGATATATTACAAGCAGAGATAGGAAAAAGAGGTAGATGTAGGCCTAGATCAGACAGTTATAGATGCAAACTGTGCATATTTCAGGGAATCTGTAGGTTAGTTCAGAATAGGGAACAATGATGGTACGCGTCTAACCAGTTCTAGGACTGAAGACCTAATGATAATGATGATATTAATTTAACATGCTATGAGAATGATGTATAAAATATAAAAAGCCGACGAGGATTTTATATAACGTACAAAGATGAAGTTATTTTGTATTTTATAATGTCCCGTTGCGATAACGTTTGTATTGACAGTAGTTAGCTTAAAAATCTGATATCCCTCTTTATTACGTTCGGTTAGATAATTTTAAAAAATATTGCTAGAGCATTTCATTAAGGGAATTTTGTTGAGTAAAGATTTAAATTATAATATTAATACCTGTTTGGCGGTTATCATAAATGTCAATCATACAAAAAGGAAATCAACGAGTGAAATTTAAATGAGTAAATCTAAGAGCTTGTTTGCTTAACAAACAAGTTGCATATGTTGTTAACAGATTTGAAATAATTTAACCTTCAGTGACTTAAATTTATAGAAGCTCAACGTTGCACTTATTTAGTAATTTATTATTTCAACTAATAACTAAATAATTAATTAAAACGTATGTGAACCAATTTGTCAGATCTGATTCTTAGAGAATTTGAAATTATTAGTTGTTAATTTATAAAAAAAAAACTTAATCTTTGACTATTTAAAAAGTAGATAATTATAGCTTTGAAAATTGCTTATGATACTAAAATATTTTGTACATATCTGTCTTATGAAACCAAGAGAATATTTATTCAGTTTTATTATAAATAATGAACTAATTTAGTAGTTTTTATTTAGTGAGATTGATTTAAAAGAGATGAATGTAGTACGATGCTAGAATCAAGTGAATATCCTAACATAAGTACCCTTAGTTGGTTTTGAAACGCAAACCGCTGTCTCCATTAATTTGTTTTAATATATTTATGCATTTATTACAGGTTACGCTAGTAACAACCAATGTGTCAATACTTTGAAAGGTTTCTGCACTTTCTTTTCAGGTTTTTCTATCACAAAATGTTACATTTAAAGGTGTAGGGGCGCCTGGAAAATCCGTCCTGTGTGCCCTGTGTCTCATCGAAATCCGCTGAAGTTAGAGTTCATAGTTAGACAGACGACCCCATAAAGGATATTTGACGGAAAACTTACATCTCGTGTGTAATAAGAGTCTACGTAGTTATCTCTGCGAGTCTCTTTGCTTTTATTGGGGAGGGTATAATTATTTTCTGTAAGAGAAAATAATAAATAAAAAATATACATTTCACTTTTAAGAATAAAATACATTTTGATGATTGCTTTTTTTTAATTTGTATATCAATGACCTGTGTTTTGTTATCTTTGTCCATAGTACCTGAAATCAGTTTTTCTTCTTCCTATAATATGCTATAAACCATATATTTTGGAAAAATGTTCTGCATATATGATGTACAAGTTTATATTTTCAGTTTTATTAATTTGACCTACATAAAGTATGTATGTAGTTCATTTTAGTGAAATATGGAAATATAAATTTTTGCATCTCTAAGCTTTCAAATTAATTTGCAATCCTATCTTAGATGTGAACCCTAGTAGGGTTTTAACCTTTTAAGTATAGTGTAGATGCAAACCAAACCTATAATCTCATACAAAGTATTAACATTATCTGCTCAGATGGTGGACAAAGACGCCAACAACTTATAAACAGGAAGTGGCATCTCTAAACTAACTTATCTAACCTATGGTGTAAATGCCAATAATAGTTGATTAGTTTTGATGTTAATATCATCCTTGTTGGTACATTGTTTAGATTGAAATTTTATCTATATTTGAAAAGCTATTTTATAATAGGTTAATGTAAATTGAATTTAATTTCTGAATGTCTGTTTTATAATTAATAGCAGTTGGTGTTTTGAATTTTTATACTTTCTAATATTAGGCGCTTTTTGAGATTAGTCTCTAAACATAGAATAATTGGTAAGTTGAAGTCAAAATTATGCGAGAAGTATATAGCATTATTATAGCTATTTTAGTTGTATTTGGTGTTAGTGTTTTGGTTTTTATTGAATTTTTATGTTGTGCTATTTTTTATTTTAAATTTGTCCTATGCATATTGCAGGACAATTTCTACAATTTATTGGATATACAATATTTGATTGTAAATTAGGATCTGTTTTAATTCTGTAAATTTGTATAGAATAATTTTTTAAATGTATTTTTGTTTTTAAATGTAGTTTCAATGTTTTTTAAAACGGTATGTTTTTCAGACAGTTGTGGAATATATGAAATTGAAGCTTGTATGATTTTATGTTGTTGAAAATTATTATATTCTTTGCCAAGGCAATTAGGTTACAGATTTATACTGGTTTCAAGATTGTTTTTAGTGTTTCTATTTTTTAATATGTGTTCTAATTGAAAACCCTTTATTTATGAATTCTGTTGGGTATTTGTTAGCATTAAGTATTTCTTTAACTTCTTTTATGTTGTCTTTGTAAAATTTAGTATCTGATAGTAGAATAGCTCCGTCCACAATTTCGTATATTAAGCTTTTTTATATTTGATGGAGGTGTAAAAATCGAAGTTTAGGTAGTTATTGATTTTTATCGGTTTTCTATACCAGTTTGTTAAAATTTTATTATTTGAAATTCGGAAAAGTGTTAAATCCAGGAAATTCAAACTATTATGCTTGTTTTCATGTTCCATAGTAAATTGTAGACGAGAATGTATGCTGTCAAATGTATTGTGAATAGAGTATATGTTTTTTTATTGGCTATTATTAAAATATCATCTACGTATCGTGTATATGATGATATATTAATATTATTTTTAAGTATTTCTTTCTCCATATCCATGAGGAATAGTTCCAGCTTTGTTATAATAAATTATTTTGCAATTACCTACAGGCATGATTAAAATTAAGATCATTTAACTTTTAATTTTAAAAACCTTCCTTCAGCTAGCAGGATTAGACCATTTAAGACATGCAAGTATTCTCTGGAATATCGTTTCCAGAAATCAGCGTGAAGTCGCTATATAAGTTACCAGCACAAAAGGCGATTTATGTTTAGACTAGATAAGTGTACTTCTGGAATTACGGAATTTATAGGTGCTTGAGTTAAAGAATGTCCCGGCGTTAGCGGTTTAAGATCATTAGGATCTGAACTTTGAGCGCACAACAGCCGCGAATTAAGTATAGATTCTATCTGACAAATTAGAGTAGGAAGTTCTTCGAAGGTTAATCGTTGTAAATACTCCCTGTATGTTTGTTGTGGTTTGTTTAGTATTCTTCTTAATCTTCTTTGGGGATTAAACCACTCATAGTTTTTAAAATTATCTTTATTAACGTTTCGATCCATGACCTAGGATCGTTTTCAAAATTATTTTGAAAACGATCCTAGGTCATGGATCGAATAAAGATAATTTTAAAAACTATGAGTGGTTTAATCCCCAAAGAAGATTAAGAAGAATGTTAATCGTTGGTTACTTACTACACGAAGAAGGTGCGATTTTACCATTTTAACACCCGCTTCAGCTAACCCGTTAAAATGTGGTCCAGAAGGGGCTAAAATGCTAACGAAATGACAAAGCCTCTGAAACTTGTTTAGCTAATATAAGAAATTGATTATTTGCCCCAACTAGGTTGGTGCCGTTATCACTATACACGCAGTTACAGTTCACCTTCTAGCTAGAAATCGGCGGAAAGAAGCAATAAAACTATCCGCTGAGAGTTCTTGCATTTGCTCTAAATGTATGGCTTTCGTAGCCATGCACACGAAAACACACACGTAGGATTTAAAAACCTTTGCGCCCCGAGATCTGTATATTGTAACGAAAAATGGACCACAAAATCGATGGTGACATGGGAAAAATGTTTTAGTTGAGAAATTCTGGACCCCATGGTGGGAGGTACATAGAATTTAGGATGTACCCTGAAACAACGCACGCAGCGAGATAGCGTTTTTTGAATGACGTTGCAAGCTGACAAAATCCAGAACCGTTATAATAGTAAATTATGTAATGTTTTCAACCCCGGATGCAAGTTTTGGTTATGGATATATTCTATAAGAAGAGTAGTTAACCGATGCGAACTCGGTAACAGATAGGGATGTTTTTCAGGAAAATGTAAATCTGAATTTCTTAGATGACCACCCACCCTGAACAACCCATCTGAATCCAAAAAGGGTGCAAGTTTTCGAAATGGTTTGGGTAGCAATTGACTCTGAATGATCTTTAGAATAATGTCCGTAAAAAACCGACGACTGCACTGCTTTATCAAGCACATTAAACATTTATGTAATTCCTCAGGACTAGCACTTTCAAATTGTTTGCTAGGACCATGTTTAAAATTAATCAAAACACGAAAACAATAGGACAATTCTTTGAATTTTTGGAAGCGACGAATGTCGCTCAAGAAGTAGGTCCAAAATATTGTTGTCTATAAGTAAATCAAAAACGGGTTGCTTTTCTTCCATAGCCATTTCTTCTACGTTAGCCGGCAGCATTGTAAAAAAATCGTGCCACTATTCACTACGGGGCAAATAAAGAAATGATGGGCCATTCCACCACATTTCATTACGCAATAATTCTAGGGGAAGTATCTTTCTAAAAGCACATCTGCCGAATTTAAGACTGAAGGAATATATCGCCAAGTAGCAGTGGAAATTATTTGCTGAATATGACTCACCCTGTCGGCTACAAAAGTTTTCCACCGGCTAGGGAACTACTTTAGTCATGAAAGAACAACTTGTGAGACAGACCACGCAGTAACTTCATCGAAAATAATTCGTTATAAATAAGTACCTTGTACGAAAGAAATAAGATCTACCAGAAGTTTGGCAGCAGTAAGCTAAGTTTGGGTATAGACAAAGATTTTTTTGGTGCCACTTTTCCTTTGGCACATATCGCAAAAACAGAAATATTGTTGATAGTTTCAACTCGAAAATAAACCACTGCGCCGTAACCGATTGTTGGGGCGTCGCAGAAACCATGTAGTTTGCGTCTTTGAAAATTATCTAATAAAACATGACGAGGAAGGTTGACGCTAGAAAATTCTAAAACTTCAGCTTTGAGTTGACCCCACAAATCCATGATCTTCGGTTCAGGAGTATCATCCCGACCTATTTTTGAAGCCCCTAATGGATCAAAAATTCACCCCATGTCTGAAAGAATAGTACGTTTGGTAAAAGGTTTATCACTAATTTGGCATTCGTAAAAAAATGAATCCGAATTTGTTTGTCATTGAAGACCTAGAACCTTTAAGTAATTAGGTTCTTTTTTGTCGAAGGTTCAAGGCATTTGTTGAGCCGAATTTGGGACGATAGCCAGTTATTCAGATAAATTACTAGCCCACTTTGAAGTTTAAATCCTTCTAGTTTTAAAAGATCGATCAACTTTTGTTGAAACGAAAGAGCAGCTGCTACTGAAGAAGTAACTCCAATGATATCATAAACGTAGGTTTGTGTTTTAATTATCTTACTAGCTTGTGGAAAACGGGTTTGCTCTAAATCAGCAAGCTCATTTAAGGTGCGTATAGCCAAATATAGATTGCAATTCGATCCAAAGGTAACGGTATTTAATATCAATTTGGATAAAGTATCATCGGGTGATAATCTCCACAAAATCTTTTGATAATTTCTGTGCGGAGGAATAACAAGAATCTGACTAAACATTTGTTTAATATCTGCAATAAATACCACAGGGTCTACTCGAAAAATAAGTAGGAGCGAGAGTACGTCCTTTTATAATTTAGGCCGAGGGAGTAAAGTGTCATTTAAACTTAAGCCATTAGGCCCTTTTGCGGAACTGTTCCACACCACACGAAGCTTTGTAGTAGCATTTTCATGTTTAATTACACAGTGATGCGGTAAATAATAAGAAAACAAAGAATTTGTGGAAGGTCTGGCAAGTGACATGTGACCGTTTTCCAAATAGTTTTTCATGAAATCAGAATAAGCTAGATATAATTCTAGATTTTTTAGTAATCTAGACTCTAACATTGTAAATCTGCGAAGAGCTTGGGTATATGTGTTACCTAATTCAGACTCAGCATTTCTGAAAGGAAGGAAAACTATGAATTTTTTAGATGCGTTCTAGTAACTGTTTCTTTAAATATATTTTCACATTTTAATTCTTGAGGAGAAAGAAACGTTTTGGAAGAATTTTGGTATAATTGTTTCAAGGGGGACTTTAGAATTAGAAAGAAAGCTATTGGTTTGTGATCTAACACTTTGACTTTGCCTATTAAATCCCAGCCAAAAACTGTTTCTGAAGCTGTAGGCTGGCCGACATCACCAAAAATTTGACCATTTAAGAGAATCTGACTGAAAATTTCAACTCCCACAAGTAAATCAATAGGACTCGACAAGAAAAATTTATCATCGGCAAGTTTAAGCCCTTTAACATGATCCCATTCCTTAGTTTGTAAATCAAACAAGGGCATGTCGGAACAAACACTTTGAACCACAATTACATCGAAAGAAAACTTTGGTTCTGATAGATTGTGAGGCTTTGTAACGCAATTAGAAATTCCTGTTGACGCAACTGAAGACATTTGGTTCAACCCTAAAATAGAAGTGGAAAACTGACGTCTAGTTAAACCTAAACGACGACGACAACGTTCGCTTATAAAGTTAGATTGACTTCCAGAATCGATTAAAATACGGATTTTCTGAAAGTTATTACTACCGTCATGAATATCGATGATTGACGTAGCTAAAAGTACGTAGCATACTCAAACAATTTAAATTAATAGTATTTGCCGCAGTCGTCGACTGCACAATGTCAGAAGTTAAGGGAATAGCATGACTTGTAACGTTCCGTTTGTATGACCATTCATTATATTATAATTGTATAGCAAGCGTAGTAAATGACGCACTTCGAATATTAATTTAAAGCAGGCGAGAAATTGACATTAAGTAACGTCAGAGTTTTGTGTTATTTTATGGTGCGGGTGTGTTAATCTATTTGTTGCAGGTCTACTCATTGTCCACTTTTATTTGCCGTTATCTATATCCATATATATAGAATACAAATCCATATTGGGAATTTCTAATTTGGACGAGAAAGAAAGGACCTTTAAATTACGTATGCCGTAAGCCGTAATTGTCCAATCTATTTGGGAACAGCACACACCCCGTAATGACGCTTGTTGGTAGTTTGTTAACACGTACACGACTCCTCACTATGTACAGTGGTTTGATTTACCCCACAAGGTAAGCGTTGAACTGTTACTATTTTTATTTAGTGATCAGACTAGTTCCGCACGTTGGCACTGAGATATTTTGTTCCCCAAAACTATAAGTTGTTGTTGACAATCTGTGTCGGTGGAGCCAACATTAGAAAAGTGCGCTTTGTCGTATATTCACTCTATCCTCGCTGTCCCGTCGGCCACGTGGGATAAAAATAGATGTGTGCGCACTGTTAGCATTTATAACTGTAAAGCTACGAGCCTTTTCAAGGTAATATAGCCGTGGTGTAATTGTTCCGTAGACGCAAGTCCATAATATGTATAAAGCAAACCTATTCAACTAGTCCTACGTTTAGTATCCACCTAGATACAGCAGGTTTGCATGCATCCGGATCAAAACGCATGATACTTCGGGTTCCAGTTCATACCCTACGTAGTCAAATTGAGTAGCCGCATCAGCGTGAGATCCAGGTACATCCATCCCTACTTTGTTTAAAAATATAAGTTGTACATAAGAGTTTATTTTGAAAGCTCTGGCCAGTGCGAACGTCGATTTAGTAGTAAGTTATTGTTTATATTTGTTGCCTTTAAGGCGTACTAGTAGGCGCCGTATGTTTGTTCAAATGTATATATATATCTATGTCAATTAATGTAATCCTTACAGCTATGTGTAGAAATAGAGCCAGCAACCGAAGATAAGTTGTATCATTTCTCTTAAGATTGCATGTGCAAGTAGGGCAAATCAGAGCATTCTACACCGTGAGTTTCTCTTTATTGTTCCTTTATTATTATTACCAAGTGCTAAAAAGCTTTCTCGACCAGTAACGAGATTCTTATGATTATAGCTAGCATTGTGTCATTACTGGTTGTGCCCACCCGATTTTGTTATCGTTAAAACCTATCGCTAATCTATACTGTTTACCGCTTACTACGGATTTGGGCTGTTAGACACCCAAACTACGACGTGTGTCAGACCCACCCCTCGCCGACTAGAGCTAGTCAACTTAAGGATATCAATCCTTTTGTCCCCTGGTGTCGTAGTGTCAAACAAGCCCGTAACAAGATAAATTTGGCGCCCAATGCGTGGGGCCCGATTGGTGTTCGTATAAGTGGTAGAAAATACTTTTTTTTTGACGTTTGAAGACTATTTTCTTTTTCTTGGTATTGTTGTTTAAAGATTTGTGAGTATGGGTTTACGAATGATTGTTGAACGTTTGAGTAAAGAGGAGTTGCAGTATACACTTGGTATTAGAGGTTGTAAAACGGAAGGTTTAGTTAAAGAGCTACGGACTAATTTACGTAAGGTTCTTAAAGAAGAGAAAGACAGCGGCGAGGTAACTGCTGTTAAGATTCCAGAATTCTCTGTCGATGTTGAAGCTGTCGAGAAAGGATGTTCTATTTTAGAAATATTAATTGAGGCGTATGAATGTACGTATTGTAAAGAATCTGCGCTATCTGTTGAAACTAAATTATCGCATTATCTTGATCGTGTGAATAATAGTCGTCCCGATGATCAAGAAAAAGCTGTGAAAGAAAAACTTTTGACGAGAGTTTCATTGTTGTTGTCTCGTTATCAATTACTGTCGCTTAAAGTTGATTCCGATGAATTAGTAAATGAAGGTACTAGTTGTATTGACGATACTGTTGTTGATACTAATCCTGTGACGCAAGTGTCAATGTCTCAAAATTATTTGACAAAATCAGTCCCAGTTGCAAAATGGGGTATTCAATTTTCGGGCGAACCTCGAACCATGTCGCTAAGTGCGTTTCTTGAACGTGTAGATGAGCTGAGGGTAGCTCGTAATGTTAATTTTGTTCAGTTATTTTCAGAGTCGGTTGATCTTTTTACCGGTAGAGCGTTGTTATGGTACCGAGCAAATAAATGTTCCGTAAGTAATTGGGAAGAATTAGTTCGTCTGTCACGTTTAGAATTTCAGCCAATTAATTATGATGAGCGCTTGATGGAGGAAATTAAGCGTCGCACCCAAGGTTCCGAAGAGACTATGGGGATTTATATTGCAGTTATGCTGAACATGTTTAGTAGGTTAAGTGGGATTGTTTCGGAACCAGACCAACTTAAAATTTTAATGCGTAATATTGCCCCTTTTTATCAAAATCAGTTAGCGCTTGTTGAAGTGCGTTCGGTAAATGAACTATTGTCGTATGGTAGGAAGATGGAAGAGAGACGGTTTTCTATTGATACTTATGTACCGCCTTCTCGTCGTCGCACAGATTTGGAAGCTGATTTAGCTTATATGGGTTCTTCTAGTGATTTATGCACTACCGAAGTTGTTACAACTGCAGGTCGAAAGTTTGGAGACGAAATCCGTCAGAAAACACTCCGTTGTTGGAATTGTGATAAAAGTGATCACAGAGCCAGTCAATGTGATGTACCGCGCCGTCGTCAATATTGCTACCGTTGTGGAAATCCTGGTTTTACCGTGAATACTTGCAATAAGTGTCGTAGATTTTCGGGAAACGGCCCGAGGGGAAATTGAATGGTCGAGCAATTTTGTCCCGTACGTTTACTAACTCGACTTTTTATGTACAAAATTTAGTTAAGGTCAAGAATGCCGATTTCGTTAAGAATAAAGTTATTCTGGATTATGTTTTTGAGAATTCTGCACCCGATGCACGACCTCATGTTACTGTTGATATTTTGGGTTATAAGTTACTTGGACTTTTAGACTCTGGTGCTAGTAGAACAATTTTAGGTTCGACAGGTTGGGATTTATTACGTTTGTTGAAGTTACCGATAAGAAAAGATTCTCGTCCCGCCTGTACCGTAGCGAATGGTGAAAAAATTAATAGTTCGGGGACAATTATGTTACCGATTACTTTGAAGGAACGAACTGTTACTGTTGAAGTATTAGTTATGCCTGACGTCAAGCATCCGTTAATTTTAGGAATTGATTTTTGGTTGTCTATAGGATTAGTCCCGGATATCATGAAAGGCCAATGGCAGTTTACTAACCCCGATGTTTTGTCTATTGAGGATGCGTTAAGTAATTCAGTTCTACAGTCTACCCATGATTTGTCTTTTGAGCAGCGTATGAAATTAGAGCGGTTGGTAGATGAACATTTTGCTAAACATTCTGGTGAATCTCTAGGTTGCACGAATTTAGTTGAGCACGAAATTAAGACCTCTTCAAAACCCATTAAGCAGAGATATTATCCGGTGTCGCCGGTTATGCAGAAACATATTGATGACGAATTGGAGAAGATGTTAAAGTTAGGTGTGGTGGAGCGATCGAACAGCGCTTGGTCTAGTCCGATTTTGTTGGTGAAGAAGCGGGATAATACGTTTCGATTTTGTGTAGATTTTCGTCAAGTTAATAAAGTTACGGAGAAGGACGCGTATCCTTTGCCATATGTTTCGTCTATTTTAGATCGTCTTCGTAATGCAAAGTATATTACTTCGTTAGATATTAAGTCAGCGTATTGGCAGGTCCCTGTTGCTAAGGAATCCCGTCAGTATACAGCTTTTACGGTTCCAAACCGTGGTTTATTTGAATTTTGTTGTTTGCCGTTCGGATTACATAATGCTCCGGCTACGTGGCAACGTTTAATAGATACTGTGTTGGGTCCCGAGTTGGAACCCTACGTTTTCGTGTATTTGGACGATATAATCCTATGTACACCTGATTTTGAGAGACATATCGAAATGCTACAAGAAGTATTTACCCGTTTAAGTAATGCTGGTCTGACGTTAGGTCGTGAGAAGTGTCATTTTTTGCAAACCTGAACTTAAGTATCTTGGATACGTTGTTAATAGTAAGGGGTTACTCCCTGATCCTGAAAAAGTTACCGCTATTCTGAACATACTGCCACCGAAGTCTGTTAGCGAAGTTAGGAGAATTGTAGGTATGGCTTCGTGGTATAGACGTTTTATTCCGAATTTTTCGTCAATTGTCGCCCCGTTAACGGCTTTGTTAAGAAAGAATTGTAAATTTGATTGGTCCGAAATTTGTAATGTTGCGTTTACTACTATTAAGAACCATTTGATTTCCGCCCATATCGTTAGAGGTCCTGATTTTGACTTACCGTTTTGTGTACAAACAGATGCTTCTGGTTATGGCTTAGGCGCAGTCCTAACTCAAACCAAGAATGGTCAAGAATATGTTGTATGTTATACTAGTCGTTCTCTTACTAAAGCTGAAAGAAATTTTTCCGTTACCGAGCGTGAATGTTTAGCCGTGATTTGGGCTATTGAAAGGTGACGTCCGTATCTTGAAGGCGCTAGGTTTACCGTTATTACGGACCATCATTCCCTAGTGTGGTTAAATAATTTGAAAGAACCATCAGGTAGATTGGCCAGATGGGCTATTAGGTTACAGCAGCATGATTTTGAGATTTTACATAGGAAAGGTAAAGACCATCATGTACCTGATGCGTTATCTCGTTCCGTACCTGAGGTTAATGTTGTCAATGTGGTTGTGGAGAAGCGTGAAGAGGTGGAGCCTCCTGTAAATTCGAAAATTGATCGCTGGTATAATCGTATGTGTAAGCTTGTGCAGACTAGACCGATTGTCTATAATAGTTGGAAAATTGTTGATAATACTCTGTATAAGCGGATGAAAGTTGATTATCCGGATGTTTCTGAAGAAGATGATTGTTGGAGAAGTTGTCCCGAAATTTCGCCGTAAAGATCTTTTAGTAAAGTTTCATGATGAGCCTACTGCAGGTCATCTAGGTATTTTAAGACTTTTAGTCGTATTTCTCGTTTACATTATTGGCCGAAAATGAAAGCTGATGTTACTCGTTATGTGAACCATTGTAAAGTGTGTTTAGAGCAAAAGCCTGAGCAGAAGAAACCTGCAGGTCTGATGTCCAGACACCCAATTGTTAAGAAACCTTGGCAGATGGTATCTTGTGATATTATAGGTCCGTTACCGCGTTCTTCTAGAGGTTATTGCTATATTTTGTCAGTTACCGATTGTTTTACGAAATTTTCATTGTTTTTCCCGTTACGTTCTGCAACAGCTTCAGCTGTGGTGCAACGTCTGGAAGAAAATGTTATATTAGTGTTTGGTGTTCCGCAATATTTACTTACCGATAATGGTGTTCAGTTTCGTTCTAAGGAATTCAGCAAGTTGGCATCCTCGTATAAAATTCAGATAAGATTTAATGCTTATTATCATCCTCAAGCGAATCCGGTTGAGAGAGTACATAGAATTTTGAAGACCATGTTGTCGTCGTATGTGAAAGATCATCACAAAGATTGGGATCGTTATTTACCTAAAGTAGCTTGCGCCGTACGTACTGCTATTCATGAAGTTATCGGTATGTCGCCATATTTTGCTAATTTTGGTCGTGAGATGAATCTTGAAGGAAGTCCTGATGTGCCTGATAATTCTCGTGATTTAAATGGTGTTGATTTTGCTGATCGAAAAGATCTCCTATCGCGTTCTGCTGCGATGCAGAAAATTTATGATGATATTGTCAAAAGACTTAAAGTGGCATATGATCGCGCTAAAATCAAATATGATTTACGAAGGCGTCCCGCAGATTTTGAGGTTGGTGATTCCGTGTGGAGAAGGAATTATGTTTTGTCTGACGCGTCGAAACATTTTACCGCGAAATTAGCCCCTAAATTTGTTGGGCCCTTTATTATTCGTAAAAAGGTGTCTTATTCGAGTTACGAGTTGTCCGATTCGACTGGCATGTCTAAAGGTGTATGGCACGCCAAAGACCTCAAACACCACCCCGATTAGTTGTTAATGTGTTTTGATTTTTTTTTGTCTTTCTTGTGTTGTTTAGTTAATTTCGTTTTCTTTAGGTTTATGTTTTGTTTTCTTAAGTCGAAAATGGGATTTTCGTCTTCGAGTGGGGGAGGTGTAACGTTCCGTTTGTATGACCATTCATTATATTATAATCGTATAGCAAGCGTAGTAAATGACGCACTTCGAATATTAATTTAAAGCAGGCGAGAAATTGACATTAAGTAACGTCAGAGTTTTTGTGTTATTTTATGGTGCGGGTGTGTTAATCTATTTGTTGCAGGTCTACTCATTGTCCACTTTTATTTGCCGTTATCTATATCCATATATATAGAATACAAATCCATATTGGGAATTTCTAATTTGGACGAGAAAGAAAGGACCTTTAAATTACGTATGCCGTAAGCCGTAATTGTCCAATCTATTTGGGAACAGCACACACCCCGTAATGACGCTTGTTGGTAGTTTGTTAACACGTACACGACTCCTCACTATGTACAGTGGTTTGATTTACCCCACAAGGTAAGCGTTGAACTGTTACTATTTTTATTTAGTGATCAGACTAGTTCCGCACGTTGGCACTGAGATATTTTGTTCCCCAAAACTATAAGTTGTTGTTGACAATCTGTGTCGGTGGAGCCAACATTAGAAAAGTGCGCTTTGTCGTATATTTACTCTATCCTCGCTGTCCCGTCGGCCACGTGGGATAAAAATAGATGTGTGCGCACTGTTAGCATTTATAACTGTAAAGCTACGAGCCTTTTCAAGGTAATATAGCCGTGGTGTAATTGTTCCGTAGACGCAAGTCCATAATATGTATAAAGCAAACCTATTCAACTAGTCCTACGTTTAGTATCCACCTAGATACAGCAGGTTTGCATGCATCCGGATCAAAACGCATGATACTTCGGGTTCCAGTTCATACCCTACGTAATCAAATTGAGTAGCCGCATCAGCGTGAGATCCAGGTACATCCATCCCTACTTTGTTTAAAAATATAAGTTGTACATAAGAGTTTATTTTGAAAGCTCTGGCCATTGCGAACGTCGATTTAGTAGTAAGTTATTGTTTATATTTGTTGCCTTTAAGGCGTACTGGTAGGCGCCGTATGTTTGTTCAAATGTATATATATCTATGTCAATTAATGTAATCCTTACAGCTATGTGTAGAAATAGAGCCAGCAACCGAAGATAAGTTGTATCATTTCTCTTAAGATTGCATGTGCAAGTAGGGCAAATCAGAGCATTCTACACCGTGAGTTTCTCTTTATTGTTCCTTTATTATTATTACCAAGTGCTAAAAAGCTTTCTCGACCAGTAACGAGATTCTTATGATTATAGCTAGCATTGTGTCATTACTGGTGGTGCCCACCCGATTTTGTTATCGTTAAAACCTATCGCTAATCTATACTGTTTACCGCTTACTACGGATTTGGTCTGTTAGACACCCAAACTACGACGTGTGTCAGACCCACCCCTCGCCGACTAGAGCTAGTCAACTTAAGGATATCAATCCTTTTGTCCCCTGGTGTCGTAGTGTCAAACAAGCCCGTAACAGACTACTAGAAATAATGCTCGTATCTGACACATTTTTTGAAATTGAAGTTGAATTGGTAACCTTTGTAATATGTAAGGTGGAATGATATTTGGAATTACAAGTGCGACAACGATAAAGCGAGTTGCAACGCTGTACACTGTGAGAATGATGTAGCCAATTGGTGTATAAATTGTTTTGTTTTACATATGCGTTTCTGTCATTTAGAGATTTTTCCAGAAATTTGTGGCATTTTGATAGCACATGTGATTCTTGACACAAATAACGTTTTAAATCAGAATCTGTAAGCGTAACGGATACGTTATTGCAATGCGAAAATGAAGGCTTATTGTAACTCTTTAGATTATTTTTTGTGTTAGAATTTATAAAACAAATTTAGTTGGCTTCGTAATTGTTAAATGCTGAACAGATTCAAGCGCCTTGCATTGATTCTCCAAAAATTGGTATAAATTTTGATATGTTGGAATTAAAACATTACTGTATTGAGTTTCAAACTTCGTGTTCAGGTACTAATATCCAACTTTTCCAAAAGTATATGAAAAAGGATAAAATCCCATAGTTTTGTATCAAATCCTAGTGCGTTCAAAATTGCTAAGGATTGTGAAAATGTATTTAAAAGACACCGTAAATATTTAACAGTATCTGTTTTTAGTGTAGCCGATAGAATCGCGTTTAAAGCATTTGATGCCAAAAGCCGTTTATTTTCAAAACGGTTGATTAATTTATTGTGAGCGGTTAAATAGTTAACGCCAGAAATTTGAATACCACTTAGCAGCTTTAAAAGTTCGTCATCCAAACTGGAGAAAAGGTATTGCATTTTTTCTACGTCAGACAACTTAGAATTGTTATGTATTAGATTTTTATATAAATCGAAAAACGTAGGCCAAAGTGTTTGGTCCCCTTTCAAGGTGCTAAGGGTAATTTTCGAAAGTTTTAACACAGCTTCAACTTTTATTGAAGGATCAGAATTAGTTGTGGTTGTACTGGAACCAGATGTATTAAGCTTGCTATAAATTAGATTAGTATCGTAATAAAAATTATCGCTTTCTTTAGGAACGGCATCTTGCTGGATGACTTCTTTGTCATCAGCTGCCAACATGACGATTTCGTTATGCACTTCATCAAATTTGTCGAAATAAGATTGTAAGTTCGCGTAACGTACCTTAAATTTTTCAAGACACTCTGATTCTCCTGGGCTTTAACGGCTAGGCTGTACACCTTGATAATTCGCGAAACGTAAGTTGTCCTTTTCTTTTCCAATTTTTGATTTGCGTCAAACGGCATTTTGTTACACTTGATATTAAAAAGCAAAATTGAAGAAAATAAATCAAGAAATAATGTATGTGTAAAGAAATGAATTAGGTTCAATAAATAACTTAAAGTATGAAAATGTAATGAAAAATTGAAACTGGTTTAATTGAACTTAATTCTAAGAACTGTGAGCATATAATTATTAATGAAATAAATATGAACTGCATTCAATTTAAACCCGAGAAATAGTAATTCGAAAAATAAAATGGTTTAGATTGAACACAATTGTGAAAAGGAAGTATTTTTAACAATTATATTGTTGCGAGCTACTATTAGGCAACCCGTCAAACACAAAGCGCCGCAAACACTATATATCTTCATGGACCGGGAATCTTCTAGCAATTACTGGGAGATGAGTCATCCTTTTTAATTCGCGGTATAAATAAGACCGATGATGAAGTACAGAGTTAGTCTATATCAGAATGTCGAACATCAATTATATCGTGTAAAGCTTTTGGAAGTCCAAGAGTGAACATAAATGTTATACCGGGTGGGCCACGAATTAGTTAACATTTGAAAAATTCGTATAAAAAAAAAACATGACTTATTTTCAAAATTATTTATTTATATGAAAACTAATTAATGGGAATTTATTTTTTAAAAATAATGTCATTTAAATGTCCGCCGTTTCGAGTTTTGCACTCTTCAAATAACCCCATAAGAAGAAGTCTGCTGGCAACAGATCAGGGCTCCTGTGTGGCCATGGGATGTCGCCTTGTCTAGAAATCAGTTTTTCCGGAAACATTTCTTTGACCACCGATAGGGACTCGTTAGATGTGTGCCAAGTGGCTCCATCTTGTTGAAACCATGTGTTAAGATTGTAGCCAGCAAATTCCAGTAACATCGGTGCCAAGAACTTCCGCAACATTTTCACATACTCAGCAAAATTAACAGTAGCTTAACGGCCGCGAGAATCTTCGAAAAAGTAGGGTCCGATGATTCCTTTGGCTGAAATTGCAGCCCACACGGTCACCTTAGGAGAGTGAAGTGGCCTCTCGTGTTTCTGTTTCGGATTTTCACTGCTCCAATACCTGCAATTCTGTTTGTTTACGTGTCCGTTGAGGTGGAAATGGACTTCGTCGGAGAATAAGACGTTGTTAAAATAACTACAACGATTTAACATCGTTTCGGCATACGACTTACGAAAATTTAAATCAGTGGGTTTTAGTTCCTGCACTATATGGATTTTATATGGATGTAATTTCAAATCTAGCTTCAAAATACGGCGTAATGATGTGCGGGATAATCCTAATTTAGCCGAACGTTTGCGCGTCGACAAATCTGGATGACGTCGAACAGAAGCAGAAACTTGCTGCACGTTCTCTTCGTTCTGAGAAGTCCGTGGGCCGCCGGTTTGCTTAACATTTAGTGTTGATCCTGTCTCCTCGAACTTTTTCACCCATTTCTTTATTAAACTGACTTAAGACGTGTAAATCGTATTCAACGCGAATTAAGCGTCTCACAGTAATGAGCGAACTATTGTTTAAGTAAAACTGTTTCACACAAAAAGCGCGCTGCGGTCCCGTGAAGCAATCCATTGCAATTAAATTTCCGAGAAACGAGCTATCGGCAAGACCCCTCCCCGCGCCTCGCGCTGCACGTGTTTGCGTAGGATTCATGATTTAAATGTTAACAAATTCCTGGCCCACCCTGTATTATGTGAACGTGTCTAATGTACATGCAGCTTGTAGAATACATAAATAGACGAAAGTGTAATAAATATTTAGTTGTGTTAGTGTTGTTAATGGACCTATGGTTAAGAAGTTAGTTTAAGAAAATATTAGTGCTTGTAAATTCATTAGTGTGATAGTGCTTCATTGTTAATTGGACTGAAAACATCCATAAATAAGGCATATACTGTTAATTAGACTTGTGAACAGTGAGTAATAAGGACTCTTGTTATTACTTGTTTTAAATTAGTGGAACGTGGTAGTAGTAGCCCGCTACAATATAGTTGTAAGAAATAAAGTGGTGTGCCACTGCACTGGAAAATCGAAATATGATAAGACGTACTTATTTTAATCTGAACTTGACTCGGAGTATTATAGTAAAATCTGCTCGTAATGTAAACAAACGAAACTGCCTTGAAATAATTAAACTGGTATTGTAAATTATCAATTGTGTACAGGAAACATCTGGGGAATGTTGTATTTTCTGAATACTATACGTGCATTAATTAGGATAATATTGGAAATTGGTATCCTGGATTCGCAAGGACCAGCAAATGTTGCCGCAAGATTAAACGTTGCGTTATCAGTGGACTGTGGGTGATATCTATTTATCTCGCTAACAACATTCCAAGAAAGTAACGTAAGTAATCCACAGGTTTTCAATTATAATCCTAATCAATATGCACGTTGTAAATTCAAGAAAACTCACCGTATACAAAGGCTGCTTCTTCAGGAGTTGACTGTCACTGGCCAGTGGTCTGGTGCATCAGAAAACGTATAGCACTTGTACTCTGAAACTAACACGTTCCCGGAAAATTGTAAAAGTATTATTAAATAGCAGATTGGCACATTTTTACTCTATGAATAGAAATTAACGATTTTGTCTTTATCGCGTTGCTTGAGTTATCTCTCCAAAACAACGTGCATCTATATCTTTGAAATCAAAAGTAAATTGAATATTGTAATAATAAATATATGCAACCAACTTGCATTAACCCTTACTATTCCAAGCAAGATAGGGATCTCTACCATGAGTGGCAACACTCACACACGGGCCTTACGTTTTACCTCTCATCCGAACATCGCATAACATTTTTCAAACGGTCCGTGTCAGGAATTCAACCTGGGACCTTGGACTTAGTAGTCACACCTGAACTAACTATGCCACGGAACCGCCAAATATTTAAGACAGCATAATGTAAGTAAGGGCCCCTACACTTGCAATTGCGTCCCGAATGCTCCACCGAAGGTACTGCATTGAGTTTAAACGCAAAAATGTTACGTGCTTCAAATTAATTGGTCTCCAAAATTAATTAGACTTAAATAAAATTTAAAAACGAAAACTAAGGATGGATTTAAATAATGGTAGCCGTAGCGTTGACTTTAGAGTGTGTCTGATCAACAAGACACTATCAAAAAGTAAAAAGGGAGGAATTGATTTGTAATTACGGATAGCAACCGCAGCTCTGCATATCGGTGCGACCTTAAGGCGCCACTTGAAACTATCCAAATCTAGCTAAACTAGTATTTACTAATGGACTCAAATTTCTAAGCATACGCCAAATTTATTAATAGCGAATCCGGCTATTTATTCCTACTCTATAAATTTACAGTAACCTCCGCCCTAGTCTAGGTATTTAATTCTAACTTCAGCCTAAATTCGTCCCTAACGTTCCCTATTGCTTCCTAACAATGCTCAACGACGCCCAGCTGCCGCCAAAATAGCCGTAATGCTGTGAGGAGTCCTACAGTTTACGTGAGTACCTTTTGTTTTCTCTTAGAATTAAAATAAACATTCTTTGTATGTGATAATAATTTGATCATAAGTATGACGTAACCGCTTATTGCGGAACATCATGCAAATATCTTTTGTGTTACCAACTGTCGTAGTGGCTCTCATACATTACCCGCCGGGACTTTAAAAAGTATACCTTAGGGTTTAGACCTAAAGTGTAACACAATATGGGTATAAAATATAAGTATATAAATATCTAAATAAAGCATTTAGCACATAAATATATAACAGTGCATAGAATAGCAAAAAGTTTCAATAAAATTATCATCTACACTCCCACAACCATAATGTCGGCTAGCGTCATCACACCAAAATGTGCTCGTTCAAAATTAACAGCACAATCTACTTATTTAATACAAATCATTACTTAGGCGGGTACAGTCGCCACAATATTTATTAATACCTCGAATATAAATTTCTCCAGGGTCCGAAGATCTGGTCATCTATTTACATCTAATTATCTCAATTATCTCTTACTGCTAAGGGGAAATGGCAATGCTGCTAATGTCCTGATGGGGTATGCACTTAATGTCATGGGGGATCAAAATTAGTGTTACTTTTAAGTACTGAGGGAGATGCGTCGTTTCACTGTATTGATTTATTTAGTTAGTTTAAGCTAATTAGGATATATGATTTAGTATTGTTATGTACTTGCCCTGTGTTTGAAGTTTTGATTTAATACCCGGTGTTTTGTTCCGTGCGTTTTAGGTGAGAGAGTGATTAATTTGGTATGAGATTCGTCGTACATATTTACAAATTTAGATATTTAGGTGTTCTATTTTATTTTTAGTTTTGATTTTTTTCCTAAGTTATATCATGCTCAGAAACAAACTTCATGCCAAGTCTTACCACAATTTTCTAATTCTTACCCCCCCTTCATTCAATCCGCCGCGCCTGTTTATACCCGGATTTCGCGGTTCAATCTTGTGACCCTTCTCGCAAACTCCTTCAAGACCAACCAGAACGCCTTCTGGTTAACCACTAACTAGACTTTTTCCAAGCTCTTGGACAATTCTAGCCCCTCGACAGTTAGTTTCCTGCCTGTCAACCCTCTGTTAGCCCTCTCGATCGGGTAGTCAAACAACAGTTTTGGCGCTTTCCGTACCCTCGCCGCATTCGAAGCGGCTTTTCTCGCTTAAACTGAATCGTCGCAGGTAGGCTTTCAAAGTCTCGTACGGTTACTATCTGCACCATAATGAGGTCAGTCTTTACCTCTAACTTGTCGCGTGCCTTTATACTCCTGTACGTCAACCTGCCCGTGGTACCGTTGCTCCACCGTTCTTTCCTATATCGAATTGATCTCTCTCGCAGTTTTTCTTTTTTTAGCTACCTCGGTGCCAATACAACGCAAGAAATTCTCCTGTTGTGGCCTTCTTGGCCATCTCATCTAGCCTATCGTTTCCTCGATTACAGCCATGCGACCTGATGCAATAAAACTTCAAATTCCGAATTTCGAGAGCCGTAAACGCTATCTTACATACGTCTCGCTGGATATCCGTCAACGTGTTCATGTTCGCCTGAGTAGTCAAAACGGATTTGCTGTCACTGATTATAGAGTACCCATTTCTACCTGAGCGGTTGATGTCATACTCTACAGCTTTCCTTACAACTAACAACTCACACTGAAAGATGGTGCTCGAGCCATCCCACTACTTAAGGTTGAAGTTGTTGCAAAAATATTTCAACACTGTTTGTTAAAAGAAAACCAAAATCTTATCGAATTTAAAATATAGCCTCTTGACGGTCATTGTATAATAAGGAATAGCAACAAGAGCGTCGTAATTTCAAAAGAGTAAAAACAAAACTCGGACATGCTTCAGAATATACACTACAATTTCGACATGACCTCAAAATTCAGCTATAATAGGAACGAACACTTCAATACAATCAAAGTCATCAAAATAAATCACGCACTGCATTTAACAGTTTTATACAATGGAGACGTACTTGTATTTGACACTATAATTATTATATTAAAATTTTATTGTGCGCCTATTCTATACGTGATAATTAATACTCGATTAAAAAGTAGTTTTGGTTTCATTGACCTAGTTATTTGGACCCTTCAAATAATAATGTTAAGTGAGTAAAATTTACTAAGCTAACAAAAAAAATGTTTATATTCGATTTTTAAACAAACTGCAATACTTTTAGCAAATGATGCATCTAATGTAACCTAATTGCAAGGGACGAAAATTGTTTTATAAACCGTTCAAGATCTTAATCAAATGTTTAATAACTAAAGTCAAAACGGTAATATTACAATGGCGATGACGTATTCGTTAGCTGATTTTTAACCTAGATCATGTCTACAGGATCAACCGTTTCTTTTCGGACACAGTGAGGCCGACACTCCTCAATACGCGGTCTGCATACTATTATGAATGTTTTAATTATTTTATAAAATAAACAAGCTGCAATGTAACCTTTGTCGCATCAGCCTTCATTACAAACTGTACATGGCGCATGATTATTATACACGCATAGATTAAGGACCTTTCTGGATTTATTTTAATTAATTTAATAGTCTCAGACTCCAAGAACAAATATAATTAACTTTATCTTACGTACATACTATCACGTCATAAAGCAATTCTGTAAATTGGGTACTGTAAAATTTAAATTTAAAATAAGGTATGTAACCTTATTATAATTTTTAGAAATGATAGATTTATTTTAGAATTCGTGACTGTTTGTTCCATAAACTTTATATAAAAGCAAATAATGAACGTTCTTGACATTTTAAATTGCATAAGAAATGGTTGACGAGCTAGAAATGTTTAAGAGGATGTCTGCACCCACAGTTCTTTCAAATATTGCAAGTTACTATTATTATTTCCTTTGCAATAAACTTACACAACAAAATATTCGCACAAGCAATACATTTTTTTATCCATACATTTTACTTCAGTTCTTTAACTCTTTATGGTAGGGGTTCATAATCTGGGGTGCAAACACCACCGGTGGTACGGAAACAGATTTATAGGAACGCTAATGGGAAAACAAATAACTAAAATTTAATAGAATAAATTAAAATTAACTGATGTATTTTTCTGAGAATTTAAAACAACAGGATGCGGTAAAGAATGAGTATATAGACCGATGGGTGCGTTATGAAATTTTCCTGGAAGGAAATACCTGGCTTTGACCAAAAGGGGGCGATAAGAAGTGTGACATTTTGGAAACATTAAGGTTTTAAAACAGTATATTACACAATCTTTTATAATGTTTAAAATTCATAAATTTTATTTTCTTTCGTGAATTATTAACATGGTTTAAAACTTGCGAACTATCAAAGTACCAGAGAAAAGTAGTTGGTATACCGAATAACAAACTCTTTATTAAACTATTCAGTACAAAATAATTTATATTCTAAAAGCATTTAGGCCATATGTATAAGAACTGCTTACAAAAGAAATTCTTAAATTCAACTCCTGCTTTTTACAATATTCTGTTGCACCAGCCACGGCAGATCATATACTTATAAAACATATTAACTTTGAGAACCATGCAATTCTGGTGGCGTTTCATTGGCTAACCTTGCCGACAGCTTCTGTTTTGTGCCTTAAACTTTTTGTTAAGGTTAATACATCCCGTTGGTTTAGAAGACGAAAACGTTTGTAAAAATTAAATTCATCCATAGTATGAAAATAATTTGAACACATATAATTTATTTGCGGAAATCCATACTCAATAATTTGTAGAACATCCAACTCATCCTCAAATAAATCACGTACTTGACGGTCCATGATTAAATTATTGTAAATAAAATAATTTAGAATGTCCTTTTCTTCGACAGCATCAGAATTATATGGCTACTATATAAATAAATGTAAACAAATTTGGTCTATTACCTTCATTCGCAAATGTCATGGGCATGCGCCGACAGTTAAGTCCTCAAGCCACCGCGAATTCTATGCTCAAAATTAAGAATTTCGATGGTTAAGAAAATCTTATAGTGTAATGCAACAGAAATGTCTTACTTAAAAATCTCTTACTTTTAAGTACTGCTTAAATATGTTGGTGCAAACGAGCATTAAAGTATCAAGTACTTGAAAAATTACAATGTTCTGTATACACTTAAAATTGAAAGAAAAAAAAATGAATAGGTAATTTTTAGTACCTGATGTACACTAAGTACTTGAAACACTCAAAAGTAATCCATGAACCGTAACTACTTCAATTACCCAAAATGTATTATTGAGTTACTCAAATTCATTCAATTACTTGCTTCAGTACTCGAAGCACTTAAAGTACCTCAATTACTTACGTGCTTCAAGTATGAAAATCGAATGCTTTTCTTAAATTTAACGAATTGAAAATATGCAGAATATTGATAAAACTGCATTTTGTACATCTTTACCAGCAAATTTATTACCGTAGAAGTTTTAATTTAAAAAAATGCTACAAGTGAGCTAAAACATTGATATAATTGAACACATATTACTTAAGATGTCAATTGTAAGGTTATTGATATTAACCAATGCAATTTCCTTTATTAATATTTATTTATAATGGAGGGAGTGAGATTAGTTGATGGTGTACAAGAACTATTTGTCCAAAAAACTAGGTGAATTAATATTCAAACAATTTTTATTAAAACAAATTGAAACACCTGCAAATAATTTCACGTGCATTAAAATACTTCACATCATCAAACACTGCAAAAAGAGAAATGCGAGTAACGTACTAATTATTAAATATCATACAGAAAATTACCAAAAGTACCTTAATTCTTCATGTACTAGAATTTATTTCAAGTATCTTACATTCCTCAAGCACTCAAAAGGTACTTGAGGTAATGTACTTGCAAAAAGCAACTAATATTTCAATTATCGTACTTTGATTATTGAATGTAAATAGATTTATTAATTTTGTTAGAAACTACATATTTTAAACAGGCTTACCAATGCAAAGATAATATGGAAAACATACATGTTTTATCTAGGCAAATAGAATAGGAACATTGATAAAATATTATTATTACAAAATGTATAATTTTGCAAATAGTTTCTAATATAGAAGGCTTGTCACCAGATTTATGACTTTATAATATTGCGGTAAATATGCGCGAATTGTTCATGATCTGCTATATTGTTGATGTTGTTTGCATGGCGCTGTATCTGGATCATTTCCAAAATATTTCCTTTTTTTTTATCATTAGGTTCAGTACCCAAAATATTCACGTTATTGAAGTCAAACGTAAGCAGCTTGCCTAACGCATGATTTGCGAGAGCTGTGCATCCCTTGTGTGATCTTATTGAGTATTGGTGTTCATATATTCTACGATATTAGGGGTGTTACTTTTGAATTGTGTGAATAGATGTTTATTAGTATTAGTAGGTTTATGAACAATTGGAATATTATATTTCTTTAAACACTGTTGAATTTTTTTCGAAACCTTGGCAAGAGATTCAATGTTCACATATTGTCCTAGTGCATTTTCATTTATAGTGTGTTTTTCATTTGTAGTGTTATATAGTCTATTTATTCTATATCTAATTATAGATGTGTAGAATTTACACGTATATCCATTTTTATCTAATGTATTTTTGATTTTATTTAGAATAGTTGGGCGATAACATGGGTGGGTAAATGTTTATGCTCCAGCAATCAAATTTTTTTTTATATTGGTTAGGCATGTTCGAGCAAAAGTTAAGATATCTTCCTGTCCAAACATTTTTTTGTGACCCATTTAGTATAAGTTTTACCTGTATTGTCATAATGTATTTCAAGGTCTAGGAAATTAGTAGCTTTGTTTATTTCTTTTTCGCAATTAAACTGTATGCGTGGATGGCAAGCATTAAATTTAGTTAGTAGTTCATCAGTTTTTTGTGTTGGGATACATAATATGCAATTGTCTACGAAACGCTTAAAATAGTGGGGTTTAAACGAAAGAGTAGTAATTACCGTTGTTTCAAGTTCTTCCATAACAAAGTTTGCGATAATGGAAGAAATTGGAGATCCCATATCCGTGCCAAATATTTGGGCATAAATTTTGTTGTTATATGTGAAGTAGGTTGAGTTTAAACATAATTTTATAGCTTCAATAAAATTGTTTTAATTATAGTACTGAATTGTTTAAGTGTGTTCCATTTGTTTTTTATTATATCTGTAGCTAGGTTGATTGACACATTTGTGAATATTAAAATATGATCTTTTAGTATAGTTTGTTTGGTAATAAATTTATGAAAATGCCAAAAATCTTTTACAAAATATTCTGTTTTCCCTATTAGGTTTTGAACTATGTTAGCTAAAAATTCTGAGAGATTGTAAGTTGGAAAATTTATGTTATTGAAGATTGGACGAAGGGGTATATTTTGTTTATGGAGCTTTGGGAGACCACATAGAACCGGGGCATGACCATTATGGCAAATTAACTGATTTTTACATTTTTCCGTTATTTGCTTTTTATTCGAAGTTTGTTAACAAAATATTAAGAGTGTTTTGAATTTTTTTTAGGGTCAACATTTTCTACTTTATAAGTATTATCATCATTTAGTATTTCATGAATTTTATATTGGTATTCGTTTTTATACAAGATGACTGTTTTTTTACATTTGTCCGCGTATATTATTATAATACTTTGATTAGAATTTAGAACATTTTGTGATAGCTTAAATTGATAATTAATAAAATTGTGTACTTTCTGATCGTTTAAGGAATTTTTATGATTTGTTAAAATGTTGTTTATATTATTTCTAATCTCATTTTTTGTATCAGTAGGTTTATTTCGGATACCGTATTCAACATGAGCGATAATCTTATCAAATTTAATATAATTATTTTTGGTGGAGAAACGGTCACCTAAACTAAGTATGTATTTTACCGGACTCGGAATCTGTATATTTGTGAGGTTAGTGATCCAATTATCGTTTATAGGTTTTATTTTATATCTGGATTTGTTTTGAATTAAATTGTCGATTTTTTAATATGATTTGTTTTTACTTTGTTAAATCTTCTGTTATAGTTATAATTTTGTTGCTGAAAGTAATTATTTCGTATATTGTTATTTATACTGTTATTTATTGTATATTTGATCTTTTATATTTCTGTTCTAATAAGTTTAAAGCTGCAAAGCATTGTTCAATGCATAAATTTAGACATTTTTGATAAAATATATTTAAATATATTAGGTACTGATCCCTAAAGTTATTGAAATAAATTTATGATTTTGGTTTTATGTGTAGGAATTTTGGAGTGATACCAAGTTTTTTGCAGCGTAGTAAAAAAATTCTTTTGTTCTTCTCAATTGCAATTTTATTATGTATGTTGGTGCAGTTTCGGAAACATTGTCTAATATGTTGTTCCATTTTAAAAATGTGTATTATTATCTTACTGATATTTTCATTCGAATTTCGATGAAATATAATCCCAAACTTATTAAGATGTGTAAAATTTCAATTTGTGTGCAACTTCTTGAGATGTAGGTCATAAATGTAAAAATGATTTTCAATATTTGTATATAAACATTATGCGTTTCGGTATATTAAAACCATGATCACATGTTTAAGCCTACAAAATATAAAAATATTAAAACTTATTTAAATTAAAATACGCTTAATCTAAAGATTTAAAAGAAAATTTAACTGGTGTATAACTCACCCACTTCACAACTACTTCACATAACAACAAAATTTATGTCCAAATATTTGGCACGGCCATGGGATTTCCAATTTCTTCCATTATCGCAAACTTGGTTATGGAAGAACTTGAAACAACGATAATTCCTACTCTTTCGTTTAAACCCCACTTTTTTAAGCGTTTGGTAGACGATTGCATATCCCAACACAAAACACTGATGAACTACTAACTAAATTTAATGCTTACCATCCACGCATACAGTTTAATTGCGAAAAAGAAATAAACAAAGCTATTAATTTCCTAGACCTTGAAATACATTATGACAATACAGGTAAAATTTATACCAAATGGTGCACAAAAAATGTTTGGATAGGAAGATATCTTAACTTTTGCTCGAACGTGCCTAACCAATATAAAAAAAGGGTAACTAAAAATTTGATTGCCAGATCATAAACATTTACCCACCCATGCTACCGCCCAATTATTCTAAACAAAGTCAAAAATACATTAGATAAAAATGTATATCCGTGTAAATTCTACACACCTAAAATTAGACTATATAACACTGCAAATGAAAAACACGCTATAAATAAAAATACACCAGAACAAAATGTGAGCATTGAATATCATGCCAAGGTTTCGAAAAAGTTCAACAGTGTTTAAAGAAATACAATATTCAAATTGTACATAAACCTAATAATACTAATAAGCATCTATTCAGAAAATTAAAAAATAACACCCCTAATAAAGAAAAAAACTCATTATATGTACATAGTCAATTGTAAAGACTCCGATGGTTCATATATCGGCAATACTAAACAATACATCCATCGTAGAATATATGAACACCAATAATCAATAAGATCACGCAAGAGATGCACAGCCCTCGCAAATCATGCGTTAGACAAGCTGCATACTTTTAACTTTAATAACGTGAATATTTTGGGTACTGAACCTAATGATAAAAAAAGGAATATTTTGGAAATGATCCAGATACAGCGCCATGCAAACAGCATCAACAATAAAGTAGATCATGAACAATTCACGCATATTTACCGAAACATTATAAAGTCATAAATCAGGTGACTAGACTTGTATAATAGAAATTAGTAGCAAAATTATACATTTTGTAATAATAATATTCTATCAATGTTCTTATACTATCTGCCTAGATAAAACATGTATGTTTTCCATATTATCTTTGCATTGGCATGCCTTTTAATATATGTAGTTTCTAACAAAAATAACAAATCCATTTACATTCAATAGTCAAAGAAGTACATAATGGATTGTGTTCTGTGCTTTATATTAATTGTAGACCAATTACTTCAACGTTAATACGTGAGTTATACACCGTTAACTTTTCTTTTAAATTTTTAGATTAAGAGTATTATAATTTAATTAATTTTAAATATTTTTATTTTTTGTAGACTTAAACATGTGATGATGGTTTTAATATACCAAAACGCGTAATGTTTATATACTAATATTAAAAAGAATTTTTACATCTATGACCTACATCCCAAGAAATTTCGCGCGCACACACACACACGCTCAAACACACACACACACACACACACACACACACACACGGGTTTTAAATAGGTTATTTATACACAAGGATGCTAATTATTTTTAATATTGGAACTTCAAGTAGAGGTAACTAAAGGATGTCACTTGTAATTGTCTTTCCAGAAGCTAGATGACGCCAGAGGAGGAACAGTTGTGTGGTGTGGGTTGTGCAGAACTGATTTGTATTATACCTGAAAAGCAAATTTTATTGTTTTGTATTCAAAGTTAGAATTAAGAATGCGTTTTGTTTAGATTTATGTATATTGTCTAAATTTATTGTGCATTTGAGAATTAGTCTAGTGATATAGTTGTGTTGTGTTTGTATTAGACTTGATATACAATTGTACTGTATTTAGAAGTTAATTTTAGGGTTGAAAAAAAATAAGAAGCAAGAATTTCCATTCGGTTGAATTATCTGAAAATATATTGGAAGATTAAACTAAGGAGCGTTCTAAGTGCAGCGACTTGAGGCTATTATAAAAGGCAGTACGAGGCACAGGTTGTAGTGGTCGGTGTTATAGCACCAACAATTGGAAATAACAAGCGCTATATCAGGAACATACATCTTTATTCGATGATACTATCATTTTGGACAGTGAACATAATTACAGGACTAGGTTGTTCATAGAAAGTACATAACGTTTACTCCGCTTTATACAATATTGATCTTTTTATACAACGTTCAAGTAATAAATACTCGTTTGAAGTGTAACTGCTGTCATTTGTGGAAAGTTCTCCTTGTCAACTTTAAATAATTATGTTAGATTCGTTCTTTCCGTTTTTAACCGTCATTAGTACAAGATGTGCGCTTTTGGCACGTTTTAATGTGGTAATTTTCAATCTACTTTTATTATGTAAATCTTTTAGATTATTTTTGATATTTTTACAAATTTAAAGAGATCACAGTAAGTTATATGCGTCTTATTATGTATTTTTACTCATGTTGGATTATTCCATTTTAACTTTTGATTAATAGTAGTAAATCTACCGAAACATCAGGGTTTGATTAAAAAAATTTTCATTTAATCGTTTTATATTTGGACTATATCCCAAAAAATTATTGACATACATCATATTGCTGTTGCTTGTACATGATACTAAATGATCCCAGGCGTGGGCGTTAATAAAAGTGGTATGATCTAAAAATGCCCGATGTAAGACGTCAATAAAAAATTCTATGAATTGAAGTGGTTAATAAAAGTGTTTTCCTAATTGTTTTTGCTAGCTCAGTTTAAATCAAATCACTAAAATGAGACATCAAACTTATGATGGCACAAAATATTCTTTAACAAACAATCTTTCAAATAACAATTACTACATTCACAACCACTTTTCTCTAACAAGCAATATGCTACATCTCATCTCAAACAAAAACCCTCATACTAATATTAAAATTTAAAAGTACAGTCAAAATTTGCCACCACGGCTTTGCTTTACAAACAGACTTTCTATCTTAAAATTCTAGAACACACAAATACTTTTATAATGAAACTTAATTAATAAATAAAAATGTCTCTCTTTTTTTTAAATTTTAAAACAAAGTGTTTTTATTTTACCATGTAAATTATGCTGCCGTTGTGTGGTCTCTTGTTTGGCACGTAGTTATGCATCCATGTCCTAAATCGTTAAAATATTTCCATTAAATACTATTAAACATCAAAATTGCATTCAAAATCCATATACAAAAAGTCCAAATCGATTAAAATTTATCATCAATTTACCATTAAATAGCATTTCAGTTTCATATATGCTTTCGTTCAAATTAAAACTTTATCTTGCGGTAGTTATTTATTGTTCATTTATTTTCCATTTTTTAAAACCGTTTTAACGTACTTCAAAATCTTAGTTACCTTTGCCATTTAAATACCTTTCTGTCACTATAAAATTTTACTATTAAAAACTATAGTATTTCGATTACATGATATACTGTATCGTGACATTTGATAGAGGAATAAACACTGTCGCAGTCCTTGACTTGGATTGGGTTTTGTAAGCGAACCTTCGTGTTTTGCCATGCGTCTAAAAGCTTCGAGTTAACTTTGACTGCTACTCCTGCATTTTCATTGGTTGAAAATAACGGTCCGTTCTTTTTTAGTTGGTTGGATTTGAAAGCATGATGCAACATTTACAGAACATTGTCGATTTAATAGCCTGAAGCTACTAATTAGTTCCTACGCGTTATCTTGCTTTTTAGAGTTATGGTTGTAGTTAATCTTATTTTTACGACTTAACCCCTTAATTAGATGTACGTTTACATTCCTTTTCTGTTCATTGCTATTACTGGATTTTTTCTAGAATGGTCAATGAACGCATTTTTAAGTTGAAATACACGTTTCTTGTTTTTTGAATATTGACTGATATTTTAATAAAATACATCTAAATACCAACACAACTTAATATTATACGCGCTCGTACATTTTTTGAAAATGCTTGGTTTACATAAACATGATTAAATGAAATCTTTTATAATAATTACATTTCCTCTTATGAAGCTCTTGGAAAGATGTCTTTTATGCGCGGAATATATCATTATACTTATCTAAAAACACTATTAAGTTACGTAATAAGAATTAAACTTCCTCAATCACGGATTTATGCATTTATACTTAATATTCTGAGTGTTTTTTGCGCTATGAAAATAAATATGCACATAACTCCAGCTTTTTAAAATTTTATTACATTTTTCTTAATCTGCGGCGTCGTATCTTTACAAAATGATGCTAGATTTCCTTTTAATGATATCTAATCACATCAATATATATTGATGTGAATTTTAATGAGAAATGTTGTTTTCGGCAGCGTATCCTATAAATAGTTAGAAAATCGCATTTGTAATAAATTTTCTAACATTTAAACTAAATCAAATTGCATTAATAGTATTAATCTGTAAATATTACATAAACAGCATGAATCATTTGTCAATGACTGTTTTTAATATATCATTCATGGCTAAATTAGCAAAGATGGGTACTTGGTGACCCCATAGCGGTATCATGTGTTTGTAGATAGAAATTCCCATTTCGTTAAAAAACGCTTTGTTGGCTAACGACAAGCATCTCGGTCTATAATGATTCTAGTTTTTTGATAATAAATTTTCTTGATTTCTTATTATACTATTATAGAAAAATTAAGTTTATATTAGGTTACAGTAAAACATAAAGATACAACTCTTGTTTAAAATCGCTATGCGTATACTTGATTTGCATGCAATTTTATTTGAAAAGCTTTATATAAACTCTCAAATGCAGTGTTGACATTATCAACCATTTTCGACTTCATCAGGCTAACTGGTGGCTGTAATATTGACAGTTTTTATGAACAGTGTACAAGACTGTTAATTTTTGTATATTTGAGTTGCATTATCTTTGAATTAATATGCTATCAGTTTTGCTTTGAATGTGATTATCTTTAAAGTATACAAATAATATAATAGCTTTATTGAAACAACTGCATAAATCTGTGTGTATTGAA
>JARFIW010000417.1:0-39194 GCA_036346225.1 Platerodrilus igneus
AAAAATCAACTTTAAAGAGAATCCCACATTTCTGTTATATGACAATCACAAAAGTCACCTCTATGTTGAATGCATTGATTTAGCTAAGTCACATGGTGTCATAATTTTAACGTTCCCACCACATTGTAGCATTAAGCTTCAGCCCCTAGAAGTGGGTGTACATTTTTCATTCAAAGATAAATATAATCCAGCTGCTGATTGTTGGTTAATGCACCATCCAGGAATACCCATGACCATATATGACATTCCCGAATGTGTGGCAACTGCGTTTCAGCATTCTATGACAATAATATTGCATCGGGTTTCCGCAAGACAGGTATATTTCCTTTTAATCGGGAAATTTTTATAGTTGACGACTTCCTACCCAGTAGCGTTACTGACAGACCTTCGAACATTGAGCTCCTTCCGTGTTCTAGTAGTTACAATACATCCAAGCCCCTTGTTTCTGTCAAAAATGGGAACACCAAGCAACAATGTTATAATGTTCCTGTATTGCCATCTAGTTCAACCACCGGTTTTCCTGAAAATAAGTCCGCTAATGACATAAAAATGCTATCAAACCATAAGAAAACATTTATAAGTCTACTACAGTTTAGAGGACTTCCAAATTCAGCACTTACAAAACTGGTACAATGTCGAAAAAGCGGCAAAAGCTTCATTCCCACCGATACCCAAGAAAAATTAGAAATGGAGAAAATGAATGCAGAAAAATGCAAGACAAAGAGAAGAACAGTTAAAAAACTACTAGAATTAGATAGCAGTTCATCCGATAACGTAACTGAAATTTCTGAAGGGTAATCAGAGTATGATGAGAATGATGAGAATTTGAAGAACTTGACATAGATGTTGTAGCAGAAGTACATATTGAAGTGTTATACCATAGGTCGTTAATGCGTGAACATTTTACCTTTATTTATTTACTAATTAAATAATTCTCGAAGTACCAATTAAAAGTTTATTATTATAATGGTTGATTAAAAACATTACATTTTTTAGGTAACTTGAAGTTTAATTACATGTAGAAAAACACAACTTGAAGACGCACCTTCAAGTTCAAAGTATAAACATGAACTAACTTTACACACACTTTCTTAAGAAACATTTTACCTTAGTCCTATTCATAAAACCCATTACCTGTTTTAGAAATTCCACAAACCCCTTTGTTAGAAAACATTAAAGTATTACTCATACATTCCTGGTTTACCTGAAACTGACGGCAATAGATTAAAACATGTGATAGGACCCTTTGCAAGTTGAAGGAAGATTGAAAAACTTTCACTGTGTTAGTCATACATTCGGTCTGCTAAATAAGATGAACCCTAATTTTAAACTGAAATATTATTTAATGGTTCGATTTCTCGAACAGATGTGATGAAAAAAGATTATGTCGCGGTAAAATTTCCTGGTAAAAAGTCAATAAACTACTTTACCGGAAAATAATAAGTGAAGTGAACAGTGATGATGAGTACGACATCAGCTACTTACGAAAAAAACAAATCCAATAAGTTTTGTTACCCCAATGTTCGTGAAATCACTTCTGTTTTTCGAAAAGAAATTGTTATGTTTCTCCTAAACCCTAACTTATATGGGAAAACCAAGAGACAAAATCAATATGTTCAATTTGAAGTAAACTTTGGTAATATACATGTTCAATAAAATGCTGTCTCACTCTAGACCACTATATGTTTGATAGTGAACCACGATGGGGCACACTGAGACATTTTACTCCATTCCAAACAATTATTTGTTATCCTTTAGTTTATAAGTTTTTATTTTGATTTTATGAATTCTTTACTAAAATATACAATGATTTATAACACTCACTTCTTCATGAATTTAGATTGTAATTTTGCAAAAATTCTGACTAAAAAAAACTGTCTCACTGTGGACCACCTGTCCCAACTTTAAGCTTAATGAAATATCTACTGGCTGAAATTGTGGGCAACTTTTCTTTCAGACTGTGTAGTAGGCAGAAAGATTTGTAGAGAGTTTGCTTCAAAAGCACCGTAAGGGTGTTAACGAGAGGTTTTCAACGTATACAAAGCCCGCGGGTAAAAAGGGGTAGAATTAACAGCCAAAGCAATTAGAAAAACTCCAAAAAGGATTTGGCTAGATGGAGTCAGGTCCGCGAAGGCTTGAGCGTGGCGGCTAAGTGGCTTAATTGGTTCGTATGTGACTACTAAGCCCAAGGCGTCATGTTCGATTTCCGACACGTACTGCTTGAAAGATGTTAGACGAACATTTTTACAAAAATACGCCCTCGTTTGGACGAGAGATGAAATGTAGGTCCCGTGTGTGAGTGTTGTCACGCACGTTGAAGATCCCTACCTTGCTTGGAATAACAAAGGATCGGCAAAATTCAAAATTACCAGGTAAAAAAACTCGCTTCGTGGCCAATGTGGTAGCTTCGGGTGGAACATCGGAAAGTTAAATGTAGGGTTGGTATGAGCGTGGGGGTACGAATTATAAAGCTAATCTTTTTGAAAACGAGGGCGCTACCTAACCAGGAAAAAAGTAATGAAGGGAATTTAAATCTTCTTTAAAAAATGATAAAAATTAAACTAAAATAATTTAACATAAACTATTTAAATTAATTTTTTAAAAGTTCATTAATATTTGTTGAACATTATCGGTACACCAATCCTTAATAAGCTCTAACTCATTCAAGAAGAGGAACACAGTTCTTACACTCATATTAAATTAAACGGATACGAAACCAGAACAACACGGAACAAACAAGCAACAAAACCTTTGACAACTCGACGAACTCAAAATAAAATGAGTGGGAATACAGAAGTTTTATGCACAAATTATGAAAAAGCAAAATTAGTTCTTTACTTTGCGCCTGCCTTGTTAGAACGTCCATCCGCTAAGGTAAATTGGATGCATCCTAAATACCTTGTAAATAATTTGTCGGAGGCTTTCACGGTCGGAGTCATTATAAATATCTATGGTTCCGGGTTGGAACCGTGTCATCTTATAAACTAAGGTCATCAGGACAAGAAAAGAAAATGAAATATAAATATAAAAAATAATAATAATAAAGATAAGAATGATAAAATATTAAGTAGACAAGTTAAAGTGTAAAAAATATGAAAAAGCTACTTCTGAACTAGAGTCTGCTTGTTCGGAAGTAACTTTTTCTTTCTTCGAACTCAACGGAAATTTTATGGATTTTAGGTAGAAATCTTTAACTAAAAAGGATTATATGCTGAGGAAGTAACATTATTTTTAAGCTACTTTAAAAATCAAACAGATACTGTTAACTCTTCTAAAAAAGACTTAATGAAGTTAGTCTCTTACAAGAATCAATACTTTGTACCAACGTATGCATTTCGTTTACAAAATTTTAACAACTCTAAAAGCTTAATTAATGTAGTAAAATTTTTCCACGCGATATTCTAAAAAAAAACTCAATAACGTCACGTTTAACAAGAATTTAAATAAGTAATAACTTTGTCAAAAACTAGCAATCTAATTGCAGTATGCAAATTTCATAAAACCAGGTTTCTAAATTATAATAGAATTTGCACGCAAGTTCTAAACGTAGATTAATACAATTTTTTGAACACAAAATAAAATACAATAACATACCTCCTACCGTGCAAAAACATACTTATCTTCCGTGGAAGTAATCCGGATGCGATATAAGAACCGCTCAACCTTGTATTTGATAACGTAATTTAATTGTTATCGCACACGTGCATAATAATCAGCTTGGGCATTCTTGTTTGTTCTTTAATATGATTTTCAAATCCAAAGTCATAACAAAATAACAAGTTCCAAATCAGAAAAATTAAATAAATGCAAATCGTTTTCAGCAAAATAATTCAAGGACTTCTTATTTTTCATATTTTTAAATAAACAGTAGGTGACGGAAAAATAAATACACCTCAAAATCAACATAGTTAATAAAACAAATCGCTGTCAAAAATCTCAATAAATACCTATTCACCACTGCTTCATAACTTTTATTCAAAAATCTAAAAAATGAGCTTTCTTCGGATAATGAGCAGTAGGAAAAAGTCGCAGAAGCTTCAAAAGCTAAACCCAGTACAAACAGATTGCGTTATGAAACACCAAATTTTTGGAATTAGTTTATAACACTGTTTTGTACCAAATAATTTTTTTTTCAACTGGATTGCACTGCATGTTCTACAATAATCAAAAACAATTTAAAAAGAACACAAATTAACGTATTCGGAACTCTTATAGAATAAAGTTTGACTCTGTATGCAGTAAAAAACAAAAACGCGAACTCCCGTGGATTCAGCTTTGTTCTTAATGGCAACTATATCTTCACTCAGATATAGATAAAAAATTACTAAAGTTGCGCAGTTTATACTTAAAATATCACTTATGCATGCAGAACACCCTTTTCTCCAGTAATAGGCCATATTATTGGTGACGTTAAAACATTGTCCTTTCTAATAGCATCTACTAACCCCATAAAAGTTCATACAAGAGGAAGCAAAACTGTGGAGAAAAGCTCTTTATATTGAAAGTTTTGCAAATCCTTCAGCAAGATGGTTTTTTGATAAAAATGAAATAATATTGTGATGACTTAAAGCGCGATTAGTATATTAATAACACAGACCAACACGATTTTTGTTTCCTGATACCTAACAGGTGTCTTTTATGTATTGTTTGGTCGCTGAAACCGAATCTGCACTCAGAATTTTCGTATTGTCCTCATGTATTAAGATATTCGTCAAAGACGGTTTACATTGTTCTTCGACTAATTGATGCATTAGGATGTAAATACAAAACTAATTAGCGGAGACTATTTATTTAGGCGTCGCCGTGGATCAATGTAGTAAGCGTAATACTACGGATCCCAAGGTCCTGGGTTCAAATCCCGACACGGCCGACTGCTTGAAAAATGACAGGTGAGCATTTTTCACAAAAATTACGCCCACGTTTGAATGAGAGGTTAAATGGAGGTCCCGTGTGTGAGTGTTGTCACGCACGTTAAAGATCCCTACCTTGCCTGGAACGGCAAGGGTTCGGCAAAATTCTAAATTTCCAGGCAACAAAAAACTCGCCTCCTGGCCAATGTAGTACCTTCTGGTGGAGCATTGGAAATATAAATGCACGGAGACTATTTATTTATTCATCTACTCTAAGCTTGAAGAGAGTTCTTTTCCGCAATGGAAATTCGTATACCTCTGTCCTTATTGCCTACGCAGTATATATGAAAGAAAACTCTGACAAAATATAAAGATTACTTGAAAAATTAAGTATACAAAACATGGGTGAAGCTTATGTGGTGATTTAAAAGTCATAGTACTATTGCTAGGAATGCAATTGGGTTACACGGAGTACTGCTGTTTTCTCTGCGAATGGGACAACAGAGCAAATGATAAACACTACTTTGTAAAAAACGAAAATGCAAGAAAACCTTGTTGCTTGAGAAAAAAATGTTGCAAAGACTCCTCTCGTTGATACAAAGAAAGTTTTGCTACCACCTCTGCACATAAAACTAGAACTGATGAAAAACTCTGCCAACAATGAGCGGCAAATTCTTTACATCATAAAGGACAATGCATTCAATTCAAAACTGAACGAGGTAGATGCTACTGCATGGGTATCACTTAAAAAGGCGTGTTGCAATTCCTTGGGAAATACAAAGGCAAAAAAAATACGAACAAATTGTGAATCTTTGTTTCCACATAGAGCAATATGGGTTTGCAATATGTCTTTAAAGACTCATTGTCTCCACTCGCATTTATATTTTTTCCTGCAAATCTAAGATCTGTGAGTGACGAAAAATGGTGAAAGGTTTCTCTAAGACATTATATATTGAGAAAATCGATACCAAAGGGAGGGGAGTACCACAATGCTCACAGATTATTGTTGGAACCTAATTAGGGGTGCTTCATAGGTATCCTACAATCGAATGCAAAAAATATTGAAATTTGGTAGTGATGTGGTATGCATTAGTTTTATTATAACAAATGCAAACATTACATAATAAAACGTTTTGTTGTAAAAATATGAATAACTTTTGACTGGAGGGCGACAGAAGGATTCTGTTAACAGATTCGTAGTTAGCGGATAAAATCCCATAAGAAACGCCCATTGCACATCAGGAAACAAAAAAGTTACAATTTGTTTTGTAGTGTAATATTCTTATCATTGTTTTGAATATCGGAGTATTATTCAATAGTTTTTAGTGTGGTAATTAAACGTACAAATAGGATCAGGTTGACTATATCAGTGATATTTCTCAACTCCGGTTACACTTTTCAAATACATGACCGATAAAAAATTCTAAACTAATTAAGTAATCGAGCACAACAATATTCCATTAATGTAGCAAGTGTGCCAGCACAATTACCTAACGTAGTAAATATGGTGAGGAAACTAACATCTATACAAAATTCTTGAGAGGTAATAATAATTAAAGATCAACAGTTGTAGCAAATGGAGATGAACTGACGCTCACAACCCAAATACAAGAATAGTGGCTTTTTCAAAAGTGCAGAATGAAGGTCTTTAAAATTCAAATACAAACAGCTAACTCCAATAACTGAATATTGCAATGAAATAACAATTTTCCTAATTCTGTATGGAGATGGTTACTGTAACATTATCAAATCTATAATTAATTATGAGACAATTTGTAGTCTTTCTTACAGCTTTCTGAATAATTATTTTGTAATAGATATTGTATCCAGGCCTTTGAAACAATTTTGTGAAGTTACACTTTTAGCAAGTGACATTACTTCAGTTACGAAAAATTTTTCTAGTGAAACACATTTTCTCAGAATACTCATAAATAAACTTACAAGCGTTTCTATTTCTGGCAACGCTTTGTTTAAATCACTTACAACTAAGTAGTCCCATAATTTAGAGTGTTATAATCATACAATATTTTAGAACTCGGACCAATTTCATTAAAACCTTGCACACAAAGAAATTATACACAGTAATGATAGTTATTCAAAACATTTTTTGAGTAATTTTTGCATTTTTACTAAAATTCAAAATAGCAATGATCTATAATTAGCAAATGTTCAAAAATTTATTTTTTCTATGTCCTACTAAAGTGCAAAAAATCAAAATAAGGATTAAGGAAAGCGGCTTGTACATTTATTATTAATTTACATTGCATTTTTCCTTAAAAAATATTGATTTTAAAGTGCTTTAATTCATCTTACTCATAAATTTCTAAAATCGTCTTACGTTTAAAATTCTAAATTTCATTTTAATAAAATATAATTAAGTTTCACCTTTCTATAAAATTTTTAGCAAAATGCTTGCTCTTTAGGAAATATCGGGTAAATAATTCTATATGGAAGCTGAATTCCGACTCAAAGATATTTATCAAACTTTTCTTTGTTCAGCAGCATGTACATTGTAAGAGCCAAATGGGTAATTATCTAATAGAAAAATTGTCTAAAGCAACCGAGTGTGAAAGGTAATCAAGTATGAAATTAACTCCTCTGCGTAAAACAATTTCTCATAACTCAGTTGATAAAGAATATTATGGCAGTAAGTGAAACACTAATAAAACAATTTATACTTATGGAATCGGTGCGCGGAAATGGCTTTATCTCAGTAGACTTTCATCTCAAAATTTTTATTAAAACGTTTACATTCTAAGATCTAAAACCCTTGCGTTTGAATTGAACCCTAATTTTTAATAAAAACCTCAATATTGTGACCTTACTGTAAAAAACTTTCTGCTTCAGGTACTTAAAATATAAGCTTTGAGTGGTTTATTATTGAATACACTGTCGTTCTTTTACTAATTTATTTTATTTCAAAATTGCCTTTGAAATTCTGAAAAATGCTAAGGTGCTGTACCAAATATGAAGTTGGTGTTTTACTGACATTCTTAAGAGCTGTAGTACAAAACATAAGTCAACGAACTATCAACGCTCTCAAATTTGTAAAATACCGATTATTTGAATTTTATTCTTACAGGCTTGCTGAACTTAACGTAGATTTAAAAAATTATATTTAGCAAATACGGGGGCTGTTATATTTTCAAGTTCCGATAAGCCATAAATAATAGACACATTGAAATACTATGATGATGTTAATTGCACAAAATTTATAATATACTGTAACGTATTTTTTTTCTAGTTACACCTAGCCTAATAAATTAATAATAAAACAAATAAATTTTAAAGTATTTAATTCGTAAATATTCAGCCAATAAAAATTAAAGTATAATGTTCATAATAACACATGGATTCTAGAAGATATATATTCTAAAGCTTGTTACCAAGCGCTGTCAAGTTGATAACCGGCACTTTGGTCTCCAACGTCCTAGAGTGAAGCCGCTTTTTGTAGACGAGAGATAAAGTCAAGATGATGACCCGTCAGAAACACGAGGCATCTAATCGAGTGAAGAAGAAAACTTGAGCTGAGAAAATGGATTGATAATATACATCATTTTAATACATGCAATATCATATGGACAGGTTTACAGCAACGGTTTTCAATGTAAATTATAATAATTTTCCGTCACAGTAATTAATGGTAAACAGCTATGGTTTCGTCCTTTTTATCTAACTACGCAGTATGGAAATGGTTGATGTTACAAAGAACCTTGACACTTCAATCTAACTGATGACTAATACGATGAAATAAATACAACAGCTGAGGTCGTGATTTTCCACCTGCAGTTCTTTTGTCTACACGTGAGTGTTTGAAGCTATAGTAAATTATTATGAAATTTTCTACGTTAATTATTAGAGTAACAGAAAATATAAAGTACTTTCTTAAAGTTTGTAAAACAACGTATAAATATCTAGGTTGTCAGTCACTTGTACAAGCACACAATGTGTTGAGATATTCAGAATCTAAACGCCAGACGCAGTCTTGGTTTAATTTTATATTTTGTTTAATTGAAAACATGCACGTCATGTAAAAGTCTCTTTATTGATACTGAAATTCACGTATATTCTTTTAGTAGATTACCGTTAAAATTGAGTAGTTACATTTTAAGGTCGTTATTGTCCTGACGATCGAATTTTTTTGTGAATGGTCAAGGAAGCGCTTCTATGATTATAGTAAAAATAAAATCCTGTGTTAGGAACTAATAAATTATGACATATTTGCTTAAACTAAATTTTATAGAAACGATTAATTTATACGTATTTATTCTGAAGGTTAAATTATACAAAATTCTTTTTTATAAAAATTAATGACAAGATAGTAAACATATGTATTGCAGTCGCATGTATATAGTCAGATTTCCATATGAATAGAATTCCTTTTGTTTTCATAAAGTCGTTTTATTATTCAATATTTAAAATATGAAAAGTAAACTAGAGCAAATCCTCCTTAAGAAAAACAGATAGAGAGAAGAAAATAAATGCCTTTAGTATTTCATAGATGTTTAAATTCTCTTATTATATTTTTGGGCATATGCTTTTAAGGACACAAATGGTGTCCATGTGGTGTTTTTGTTTGTTCACAGGTACAGCTGAGACAACTGTTTCACAACTGGTGGTTGATGTTTTGGTAAGTGTGTGATAAAGAGTGAAATTCAAATTTTATGGCTAAGATAGTGGTGTTAACATAAGGTTTCCGCATTTCCTTATACAAACACAGTTAAATTTTTGTTGGCACTTGTATTAAAAAATACGGTGGCGCCTATTAAAACTATTTTTGGTCAGTTATCCACCCATGACCCATGCTCATGATCTACCCAGAGCTAACACTCTACTAGCCGTTTAACCCTTAAGAGTTTTCTTTGTCTATAGCCGTTTTCCATCCGACATTACCCTGGGCTTGGAGTTTAAAGAAGAAATACTCGACCTAGTGATATCAGATTAAAATAGAGAGCTTTAGTATATAGCTGATAGTCACCAGGATAAATTTGCAAAAATTTTATTATAATTACAATACTACTATTTTTCTACATAGTCACCGTTAAGATTGAGTCATTTGTCATAACGAGAGACTATCTTTCCTATACCCTCTTCAAAGAAGCCTGTCGTCAGTGAGCTCAAGTAGGTCCTACAGCATCTTGAAGCTCTTGAATGTTAGCGAAGCGTTGTCCACCTAACCATGCCTTCATTTCTCGAAAGAGGCAATAGTTACTGGGTGCTAAATAAGGGCTATAAGGTGGGTGGTTAAAAACTTCCAACTAGAAGTGTTGGAAAAGTTCTTTAGTCATATTGGCACTATGCGGTCGTGTGTTATCGTGGAACATGATAGATGAGAGCATGCCGCTTCGTTTGTTCTGTATCGCTGTCCAAAGGCGACGTGGAGTCTCACAGTAAGCTTCCTTTATTATTGTTGTTCCCTGTTCCATGAAATCAACGAGAAGCACACATTTTGATCCCAAAAAACTGTAGCCATTGTTTTCCGCTTGGCCAAACTCTGTTTGAATTCTTTGGGCTTGCTGGGAAAGTGTGTGTGCATACATTACTTTGACTGTTTGTTGGTTTCTGTATTGTCTTTCAAGACCCAAGTCTCATCCCCAGTAACAATAGACTTTAAGAAACTGTTTTTCTCATTGTCATAACGTATGACAAAAGTCAGGGCTGACGCCATTCGCATCACTTTGTTGTCCTCACTCAACATTTTTGGAACCCAACGGGCATACGTTTTTCGATATCCTACATCGGTAGTAACAATTTTGTAAAACGAAAACCTTGAAATGTCTGGAAATCCTAGAAACAATTATCTAAACGTAAACTTCAGTTTCTTTGGATCACTTCGGCAACCCGGTCAACCAAACTTGCTGTAGGGACCGACTTGCGTCCTTGACCACCTTTGCCATGGACGTCTGTTCGACCATCCGCAAATTTCTCACACCATTTTCTGACACCACTGTTGCTCATACAGTGTTTAACATACACTACACTCATCCTTAGATGGATTTCAGCAGCACTACATCGTTCAGCTTGAAGAAAACGAATCACACTCCGCAACTCACAATTGGCGGGAGAATTGATCGTAATAGCCGTCCTTACTCGCCCGTAGTTCGACAACGACTGATGGATAGAAGTCGGCAATGGTATCAGTTGTTGTGGAGAGCTGCGCAATCAACGCGCAGTTCCACTTCCCGCGACTACGCTGTATACTTAAAAACAAACGGAACTTGCAAAAACATCTCTCGTATTTCTATTAGAGATCGTCGTGATTTTTTACATACAATTTAAGTGTCTGAGACAACGAACGAAAATGAAGACTAAAACTATACCATTAGTCTCACAAGTTTTGTGTTTTCTGACATCGACTGAGAAAACAGGGCTGACCCAACAAAATGTGAATTCGGTACAATTCCACAGAACTCCACATTTTGGACGGCAAATCTGCCCTTTAATCAATAAAAATACGTTACTAACAGAATTGCGGATACATAAAAGTAATTGTATGGAACCCGAAAAAGAATTCAAAACGCTATTAATTGATAGTATCTTCAAATTAAATATAAAACATTATTATAACTAAAATCGGCTGAATCGTGCAATATTAATGCACTATTGTTATTGTATTGTGTATAATGACAATGCTATCAAGGTTGATATTTTATAGAAATCATGTCAAGAAACACAATAGGCCAGCAACGGAAGGATTTCCAGATCATAGAACATTTACCAGGCTACCAAATTCTTATCAAAAGCAAACGATACGTCTGGAACAAAAACGCGGACGCTAAAGATCTAATTTGGCCGAGTTTTGAACCAGAAAGTGCAGAATTAGTAATGGCAGAAATTGAGGACGCCGCAAGTCAAAATGCGTGAGATTAGTACCGAAGTACATTTCTCAATTGAAAAATTATCTTTTAAGAAATAAAATTGTACAGCGTAATATTCAGAATATGTAGAGCTTGTTGTTCCACTTTAATACAACGAGCTTTTGTGTTTTGTAGGAAAATGTTAGAAAAGAACAAAGAGCCAGAAATTTCTAAATGGATTCCAAATAAGTGACGAATCAAAATTTATTCGACATGAGTTTTTCAGTAACACGCATTTTTGCGAGATTAAGAAATCACACGCTGCGTGAAAAACATTATTTTAAAACCAGATATTTTGGAACACTGAGTGACATAAAATATTCGATTCATTGAATGAGCAAAATTACGAGTGCTTAATAATTTACACACTAACTAATATTTTTCTTTTTTGTAAAAAACTGCTGAATCAATTCGAAAACTAGAACAACAAGAAGCGCTAAAAAATGATGCATTGTGTTATTGTGTGCTAAGAGTGTGGTAACCTTCGAATATATTACTAATTGGTGGATTAGATGCAATATACCATTTAACTTAAATATTCCTACAGTTTGGATTTAATTTATTTCTTCAATCAGGTCTTTCAGACACAATTTTGTCCGCTATTTAAGTCTCAGCAAAATTTTAGAAACGTGTTTCAAATGATCTCATCGCACAACCAATAACGCGAACGTATGTAAAATTGTATGTAGAAAAATAGAAAGCTAAAATATTTTATAAAATCAGTAAATTCTTACTATACTATTCAACTAAGTGATTGCTAATGAATTCCCCAAACTTACATTTTTTAAACTTTTTAAAAAGAACAACCTATAATGACAAATCCCAATTCGCAGTGATTATAAGCCTGAACTTCCATTGAAAACGCATGTATATGTAAATGTACGATTTGCATTAGTTAAATGGATTGGTACTCTAGTATATCTTCAATCTAGTATTTAGGCAAAGATTTCTTTATAAGAGAGGCTCATTGACATTATTGAAAAGATGCATCAATTCTTAATGTAAAAACTATGAGGAAATTGTCACGTCCACGCTATTTAATTCATTGAATAAAAACCAACAATTGTACGATGAGCAGCGATATCGAAGAAAGTTTGTTATTTATCAAGGAAAACATGTAGTGCGATTAGAAAATAAAAAGACAGAATTTATGTATCGTAAATGAAGTCGATCTTCCATTAGTCAGAGCGTTCGACAAATGAAATGATTGTGATGAATTGAAACGATTGTTATTGGTTTGGAGGCGCCTGAGATCAAAGGTCAGATTGTGTTTTTTTGTGAAAAAAACTCAATGAAAATATTTAAGGCAGCATTTTGCATTTAATAATTTTATTGTGAGAAGTTGTAGCTTTAAGGTTTAATTAATTCAAAATTTCATTTAGGAAATTATTTATATAACAAAGTTGCAATTTACGCGGATCTTTCTAAAAGGTACGTTGTTAAAAAGTAAATACGGTAATGAGAGTACCCTGACACTGGAAATTCAACATAAGCTTATCCTGGTTCTAAGTTGAAACTTTGATAACATTTTTTGCATTTTTGTGTGATTTATACCATACCTATTTTCATTTTCTTCTATATTACTGTTTGTAAATATTTGTACTCTAAAATTTTTTAGTAAGGGTTAATATACTAATCCATTTCAAGAGTAAGCCAACATTCACTTAATATACGGAGAAGCACAATCAAATAGTAGTGTAGCTGTACGATTACACCAAGAACGTTTTCCTTAAAGAAAAATTCCTTATCGTTCAACATTTCAAAGTATTCATAAGCGATTAAGGAAGAAGAAGAAATGATGCGGGAAGACAAAGATGTGTGAGAATGGCAGTTGTGGAAGAAAATATACTAGATTGTGTAGACGAATAACCTTCGGTAGGTGCAAGAGGATGAATGATTTCTAGAAATGTGTAATAATAATCATGATTTCCCTAAGTTAGCTCTATACACGGATGAGACAAAGTTTACATAAGAAGAAATGTTTAACGTTCGCCACAGAGTCATGTTTGGTACGAAGAAAACCCATACGCTATTTATCATCATAGATACCAAAAAAGCTTTTCTATTAATGTATGGGTAGGTCTAGTAAGAGATTGTTTAATAGGCCCTTACATTTTACTGAATACATAAATAGGCAGATGTACCGTACACTTCTACAAGAAGTGCTATCTGAACTATTAGGAAACGCCCCTATAAATATCAAAAGAAGTATGTGATTTCAACATGATGGGGCGTCGGTACATATAATCACTTGTTTACGAAATACCGATAGAAAGCGAAGAAGAACTAATAGCAAGAATTCAGGAGGCGTAAGAAATCATTTACGTCAAAGTTGGACTCACGTAAACGACCAAAATTATCTTTATTGACTGCAATACGTTATTTTGCATATTTCCAACTGCTAATTCCCTTTTGGGTCCTACCTTAGTACCAAATAATTTCAATAGGAATTCTAATTATATCTCTGAAACCACTGCTTTTTTAACTTCAAAGGTCATACGTTTTTTCAACAAAACTTAATAAGGATTCGATAAAAAAATTGAAAAACGAAAATTAAATCGGTCAAGAAGAATAATGAGGTAACAAAAGAAATTTCTACGCATATGTACCGCCACTGATTTACAAATTAGCAAACTGGAAAACGCACTATCAAATAATAGTAGGATCCATTATTTCAACAAGTCTTTAAATGAGAAACACAAGAGAAAGCAATTATACGTTATCGGAATGTTTAACAAACTAACGGATACCTAAAACAAGGTATTGACTATTTAATTTATCGAATAAATTTCCGTTTTAAAAGCAAAATGGATTTAAGTTAAAATTATGTTAAAGTGGGCTTATTCTGAACAGGTACACTATATAGTGTATTGTTGGAGAATTTAAGAATAGAAATGGAATTTAGTCAAGCGGGTAATTACTTAACCAAGGGAAAAAAGGGTATTTAATTTATGTTGAAAAATAAACGTAACATATCCCCTCTCCCCACCAAAATTAACAGGTCTGGGTAGGAAAGCCAAAATCCGGGAATGGACAAAACCCAAACAAAACGAATAAGAAAGAAAATTCGCTTCAGACTAAAAGAACATTCGTTACGGAAACAAAAACACAGAAAAAGAAAAAAGAAACCCCCAAAATAACAACAAGACCGACCACAACAGATTCCGGATAGAAAAGAAAACAAAAACAGACACCAAACAAAATCCGGCTCGAAAGGGCAATAATAGAAAGAGGGAAAGAGAGAAAAAAAGAAGGAAGGAAGGAAAGACGGGTAATAAGTAATCAAGGAGGACTAAGGTGTAACGGCCTCAGCACTGCGGAGTCCTCAGAAGAAACAGCAAGGTTATCAACCTCAAGAGAGGTAAAGGAACGAGGAAGAAACCAGCAGTGCAAACCAAAACAGGACCCAAAGGTCAAGCCTCAAGTAAACAAAGGGATAACAAGGGAAAACGAAAGGAAGCGAGGGAGAGCGCTGGTAAAAGGAAACGATGTACTACTAACTGTGGTAACCAAAACCGAAGAACCAAAGAAAAGAAATGCTAACTAGTCCTAAAGTCGACTAAGTCGTGGTTTCCGAAGAAAGAAAAACGGACTAGGAAGCATCAACCACAGGAGCGGATAGACGAAACACAATCGGACTAGGGACCGACAGCAAAGAAGACCAGCAACAGGTAAAAGGAGAGGAATGTGGAACGAAAGAAACGAGAAAAAAAAACCAAATTGAATAATACCAATCACCAAGTACAAAAACCACAAAAAAAAACTAGGAGTCTTACAAAAGAAAATAAAACAGAATCCCAATGTAGTTATGTATGAGTAGGTGTATGAGTGTGCGTGCGTGTGTGTATATGTGTGTGTGTGGGTGTGTAAGAAGTGTGTGTGTGTGTGTGTGTGTGTAGGTGTTGTACGTGTATAAAGTGTTGGTGTGTGTATGTGTTGTGTTGGACCTCTGCAGTCGCCTCTTACGACAGGCAGGTCATACAATGGGGCTATTCTATTCCCGGACCCACACGGGTTCAGTACAAAGAGAAAACGAAAAAAAGGAGAACCAAGTAAAACTGTGTGTTTATGAAGTGTGTGGATGTATGTGTGTGTGTATGAAGTGTGTGGATGTATGTGTGTGTGTATGAAGTGTGTCGGAATGGAATGTACGTGTAAAAAGTGTGTGTGTATGTGTGCATTTGTTGTAGTCGCCTCATACGATAGGCAGGTCGTACCGCGGGACTATTCTATTTCCGGACCCAAACTGGGTCCCAAAGTTTGTGCTACGTACCTAGACGTAGCCGGAAGAAACGTAGATACTGGACTAACTACCAGATGCGGAGAGTGGGGGGATTCATCTACATACCAAAAAAACAAAAAAAAAACACGTTGCCCACGATTTCTATTAACAATAAGAATAAATAAAGGATTCTGTACAAAACAAGCAAAAGAAATAAATTAAGCGTTACCATTTCAAAGCAAACAATTATGTGATACGAACAATTTAGTACTTTAGATATGAAGTGCGAATCTCGCATTTTACATAAAATAAAACTAATCAGTAGAAAATAAACATGTGAGAGCTTTTGTCAAACATTTTTAAAATTGCACATAATACCTTTTGTAAAATAAACTAATCAGTAGAAAAGACTAAGCGCGTGGGAACTTTTATCAAACATTTTTAACAATGGTACATCACACCTGTAGAACGATAATATCGATTCGCAGCAATAAACAATAGTCCTACAGTGTCACGTTTCTTATCACGTAACTACAGTAAACGCTGATAAAGAATACGCCCTTTATATACAGAAAGAAAACAAGTTGTATACCTGTATGTGTCGGGATATTTAGTGAATCAGCACCGCATCGCCACGGTCGTCGGGATCTATTTACCCTGTTACTATAACGGCACTAGCGATCTACTGACAACGGTAGTTGATCTGCGGCAAAGAACAGATGGGCCTACATAGAAAAAGAACAAATTTGGCGTCCAACTAAGAGCTAAAAAGAGAATCTGATTAGGATGGGTAAGCGCGGAAAAACTCACCGATATACGCAAGATACCTCCTACTTGTCAAACAAAAAAACGTGCATCGCTCTTGAAGTACAGTGTGTCCCAAATTGGATGTATTAAATGGGTAACTTAGTTGTTATTAAAGATACAATCAAACTGTGTGCGCAGTCATGGCCCAACTTTTGGAGATCAATTCAATAGTGAAATCACAAATGAGCGATCTTTCTTTGTTTTCGAGTTATAGCCAAAAATTGATATTTTAAACAATTCTATTAATTCGTATAACTTGTTTGTTTGCAAAACATCCAAAATACTGTAGAAGTCTTTTATACAGTGTTTTTACGTAAAATACACTTTTGAGGTTATAATATAAACTTGCATTTTTTAAATGCAAACCACGATTAGTTGCCACTTTATTTAAAAGCTCTTTTGACAGCTTTTCAAATATATATATATATATATATATATATATATATATATATATTTAAATGATTGTTTCGGTTAAGGTCACTGGAAATAACTACTCTTCTTTAATACCTAAATTTTCGCATATATTTTATGCTTGATCACAGGTTTAACTAAAAATATATAAACACTGATTATAAGTATGAAAACTTTCAGCTACTCACAATGAGGTTGGTTACAAATATCATTGAAACATGAAATTATTACGTGTACATTAAATATTTAAAACAGCTTTTTAAAAATGGTAAAATTTTTGTAATATAGAAAAGGTAAAATATTGGTTTGGCAGAATTTCAAAATTTGATTAATACTATCTTGAATTTTTATATATTATAGGTGCATGCGTAGAAGGGTGCCTAACTGTGTGTTAGTGTGTGTGTGTGTGTGTGTGTTGTGTGTATATGTCTGTGTTCTGCAATGTAAAGGTTACCATATAAATATTTGTTTATATAATTCTTGAGGATCCAAAGTTTTGTAGATTTATTCATTGAATTGAATTTAGGTTTAAGAGATGTGCGTATATAGAACTAAGATCACCAATATCACTTTTTTGTTCATAGATTTTGTATTTTATAAATATGACATATTTCCATAAAGTTCTTTTGAAAGTATTGTTTTCTATTTGAATGATATTTGGTTGTTGAAATAATTTATGTCCGTCATTAATTGCATGTAGCTAATGCACATGCTTAGGTTTAGTATGAATATCACTTTTATGTTGTGTAATTTGTTTCAAATTTTGAGACGTTTGACCAATGTTTGTTTACAAGTATCCCAAAGGAATTAGCTATAGATAATATCAAAACATTTGGCCCAAAATTGAACAAAATTGTAGTATTCACAAAACACGTTCTTAATATAATTGATTTTATTTATAATAATAGTTATTTTTAATTACAAATATTACAGTCAAATAAAAGGTTGTCCAATGGGATCCAATTTAAGTCCAATTATGGCTGAAATTGTTATGAATTTACTAGATTATGTTATACCTACATTAGTTTTCACCTACCTTTCATAAAAAGATGTAGATGACATTGTAACAGCTATACATACAATAAAACAAACGAGATTCTAACAACTTTAATAATTACAACCCAGACATACAGTTTACAATAGAAGTAAACAACAACTCTGTTTCATTTTAGACACTTGTTAATAAGAAAATAATAAAAATTATTACTGATGGTACATGAAACCGACAAGTCTGGCCGATATTTGAATTATAACTCATATCATTCTTTCGATATAAAAAGTCAACTTTATTTTAGGAATGAAAAAAAATAAAAAGATTTCACATTCTTTCTATATAATAAAAATTTATTAAGACTGAGCAGTATCCTAAAAATAATAATTATTCTAAGACTTTAGAACAAATTATTATATAACCAAAGATCTGAAAATAATTTAACTGTAGATATACAAAATAAAAAATATATAAACGTGATATAAATCAAATTCACGCTTTTTGTTATTTAAAAAATTTAATCACCAAAATTAACAAAAATATTTAGAAACCATAACATCAAAATTGCAAAAAGAATGTGACTAGTGTTGGTAATCTATTTTCAAAATTAAAGACAAAAATTCTCAGGTATTACAAAGAAGCGTTATTTACAAAATAAAGTGTTTAGATTGTATCTTTCATACATTGGTCAAACGTCGCAAAATTTGAAACAAAGAATTACACAACGTAAAAGTGATATTATACTAAACCTAAAGCCTGTGCATTAGCATACGCAATTAATGACGGACATAAATTGATTTCAACAACCCAAATATCATTCAAATAGAAAACAATATTTAAAAGAACTTTTATGGAAATATGTCATATTTATAAAATACAAAATCTATGAACAAAAAAGTGATATTGGTGATCTTAGTTCTATATACGCACATCTTTTAAACCTAAAATTCAATTCCAATGAATAAACTTCTACAAAACTTTGATCCTCAAGAATTATATAAACAAATTTATATGGTAACTTTACATGAAACACAGCATATTAAAACAAACACACGACGACGCAGCAACGACGCACGCAAGCACGCACGCACACGCACGCACAAAACGCAAAAAGTAAGACCAACCAAAATTTTAAAGCAGATTACCACTAGCAAAAACCCCGCATAAACCAGCAAAAAAAAAACCAAAATTTAAAACAAAAAAGAAATAAAACAAAAAAAAAAAAAGACAAAAAATAAAAAAGACACAAAAAAAATTAAAATAAACACAAATTTTCCCCAAAATATATAAAAATTTTAATTAATAATAAAAAATTAACCCCAATTTCAAAAAAAAAAAAAAAAAAGAAAAAAAAAAAAAAAAAAAAATAAAAAAAAAAAAAAAAAAAACAAAAATAATACAAAAAAAAAAAAAAAAAAAAAAAAAAAAAAAAAAAAAAAAAAAAACCAACACCCACCACCACCACCACCACCACCACCACCCACCACCACAAAAAACACACACCACAAAGGGTATTTTTTTGCCTACACACATACATTTTAACCCACGCAGGGCCTAAAATTAACACCATGCTTAATTTTCTGCAAACTAAATCTTCCGACGTAACACTATTCCTTTAACATGAGCAATTAAGTCGAAATCTGTTACTAAACTAAAACAAACAAAAGTAGATTGATTTATATTAATTAAAATTTCTAACATAAAAAGAAAAAAGATCGCCTTTACACAAAACCTTAACAGAATAAGACCTGTTCCTTAAAAAATAATAATTAAGTATAAAATAACACAATTTGCGTCCCTCAAGTATACCTAAAATGCATAGAGAATATTTTTACATTAATCATAAAAATTTAACTCTTGCTGTCTTTTGTTTATCAGGTCTGATCAAACAGATCAGAATAAAAACTTTAAATTAGATTATTAATTTACTGAAAAATTTTCTTTGTTTCAGTAAATAAAATTTCAAAATTAAATAAAATAAATTTTGATATTCTTGCAAAATTGTTGTAAGGTTTATCAACTGATCCTTACTCAAATATATTACAGTTCATTAACTAACAATATTAAGGTTTTTATAAAACCAGATCTTGTGGGTCACTTCAAATGAATATAAAATTTTCTCATTAATTTAACAAAATTAAAATTAGTTGAAGTCAAAAAATCCCAAGATATTTCTAATTTTATGTGGGTACTTGTAAACATCTGTTAGCCATTGTGAATTGTTGACGGCATTGTTCAAACAAACAGGTGACGTAATAGCTGTTAATTTAACTGAAGCCACGTGTAGTCACATATTTCAAAACTAAGTGAAATCAAATTTGATACTGGGAAAACCCCTAATCACAGGTAAACTGAATAACAATTTTGTAATCTAACAAACAAAGAAATAATTACTTTCGAAGGAAGTACTGAAAATTCTTTTCTTTACGAACCCAATACCATGTCGTCTTTGGTTGCAATGGAAACAACTTCAGTGCCCTCGCTTATGCTTGTTTTCCATGCTTTAATACAGATGTAACACGATTTCACATTGGTTCACCAGCATTACTTCAAGCGTACCTCCGTTGTCAATTTTATTTACAAAAAATCTTTCATTGTTTAAGTTAAGGTTTCTAATTTATCGTTGCAATTTCTGACATTGTTGCGGTTTCTGATTTATCCTTGGCTTAAATTTTTAAATTAGCTAATATGATAACGAATATAAAATGTGGATTAAGTACTAACCGTTACTCAGGAAGTGTTTCACCAAAATAAGGGCCCGGAGGTCACTCGCCATTCGAATGCATCTTCACGCTTTTAACTATCGACAGTGCGCTCGCTGCGTTCTTATTAGGATCAAAGTGGGGTTCTCGAACCTCTCACGCGCGCGCCAGTGGCTGTAATTCACCGAACTCCGAAACAAATAGACTACTAATCCTAGATATAGTATACTATAAAAATTTGATTGTTACTCGAATCTTTATTTTTGTTAATAAAGGTATTTCAATATTCATTGGCCGTTTAATGAATAGGTTCTTTTACTGCTAAAATAAAATTGTTACAAGTTAGTGTTTTTTTGATCAGCTGATAATTTAACTACTACTGATATAAAATTGTATTCGTTGTACCTCAAGTTGGATTTAAATGTTTCTGCTTAATTAACACAAATATATAATGTCTTTAATCTCCAGTCGATATTACGGACATCCGATACCATACAGGTTACGTAAACAATTCGTCATATTTAAATGAACTTTTTAGTAATTGTCAAATGTCATATAACAATTATGATTAAATGACATCTTGGTTGACAATAATTGACAATTTTTAGAAAATGGCGTTAAACAGCATTTAGTGTTATTTAAAACTAATTTATACCGAATCATTATTTTTTAAATAATGAACCAAATTATAGTTTATATGTGAACACATATGTGAACTTCTTAAGAAGAAAATTATAGAGCTTCAGTCATTCATTAAAAGAAACATAATGTACCACGAAATTAGAAGATTGGTAAGTGATATCCGCATTCTGATAACATAGAGACATCAAATAAATGCTTCATAATGTGTACATGTATGAGAAAACATTCAAAAGTATAGTACGAGCACGCCAGCATTTACACTGTATAAGCGACAGTTACAATTTAGGTTCAACATTCACCACAAAATGGAAGAAACTTGCTATTCCATTACACAAACAAAACTCATTTAGTAATACGTATCTCAATCTACAGCACAGAAAAACTTGCTATTCAATAATTATCAATGACAAATATTGATAAACAACAGAACATAAAGCAGATTAATTCAGAATTCAAGAATACGTCCAGATGCAATAATTAAAGGAAAGCTGAAATGTCATATGCTGACATGCTAAAAGTTAAGTGTACCAGATCTAAAAGACTTGGATCAAATGTTAGCAATATTCATAAAACAAACGATGAACTTATCTTAAAACTACGTAAAACAGAAATTCGAAAACGAAAAGAGTTTCAAAACACTTTACTTGACGTATTATACAATTAAACACGACTAATCAAATACTGTTGAAATAAAATTTAAGTAACCACTTCAGAAAGTATATGATGCTTTAATCTTAAAGATATTATATACATAAGTCTACAAGGAAATATAGTGGTACTCGACTGTTGTTATCAGCCTTCAACTAAATTCAACAAGGCACTAGAATTAGGAAAAATAAAAATATTTTCTGTAGAATAAGGAAAAAAATTAAATCCATTAGATGTTTAGATGTTTGACTATAATCATGTACGTAACTTTGTATAGACCGTTCAAATATGTATTAAGTGTTGAATGTTATTAAACATGTACTAACTCTAGTGTATGTGCAGTGAAAAAATATGTCTACTAACCATATTCTAGCATAAAGTGTTCGGCATATCAGTGCTGTAAATTTCTTAAACATAAAACATAAATTTTACAATTAAACCTAAATCATTGTGAAGTTGAAAAATTTGCATAATAAGTGAACTAAACATTGATGTGGCTATTGTTTGTGAAAAATACAAAGACATAAAAGATGTGCCTTGGGTAGCAGACAATGATAAAGTCGCTATTTGGGCTTGTGGTAAGTTTATTTCCAAGAAATTATGAACAAAAAGAAAACTTTTTGTGCGTGTTAAAATAAATAACATTATATTTATAGTTGTTACGTTTCTCCAAATGCGTCATATAAAGAGTTTACTACCTTCCTTGATAGGCTAGTTTGATGCATCGAACTCCAGTAATCATTGCATAATTCATCAGTTAGTCGACTAAATAACAAAGGGGACAAACAATTTTAAACATTCTCTGTTTTAAACATAGTGTTAGTAAAAAATTCTTACTTTTAGTAGGTATATAGAATCAATAATAGACTTGACATTTATGAGTAGCTCCATAATAAAAAACAATTTATACTGGAAAGTGTCCACTAGCGATCATAACGCAATATTATGAAGTGCGTAACCAAATTAAACAGAACCAAAAACCAAAGGTTAAACCATATGGCTGGATAATAAAATTTTGATGAAGAACTATTCAATTATACTGGATGAATGTGAAATATCAGGCTCAGCAAATTCAAAACCAGTCAACTACTAGACACTTTAAGAAAGCCTGCAATGCATCAATGCCCAAAAGTCACCCTATAAAGGACGCAATAACGTTTACTGGTGGAATGATCACATTGCTGAACTTCGTAAAGAATGCCTTCGTTTACGGAGACAATATCAACGCTCTCAATGTAAAATCAACTTCAATAATCTTCGGGAGGAATATAAAATTGCACGAAGAAACTTGGCATTTGCCATTAAGTCGAGCAAACAACAATATTGGAATGATCTATGTAAAGAAATTGATGATTATCCTTGGGAAGGCCTTATAAAACAGTAATGGGAAAATTAAAAGAAAACATTTTCACAACCCACATGCCCAATCTTTCTTAAGAAAATAGTAAACACCTTATTCCCAAAGCAATGCGAAGAAAAATATGGAAATGCAATAACCTGTGATGAAGAATGTATACCACCAGTCACTGAAAGTGAAGTGCTAGATGCTTGTAATAAGATAGGAAACAATAAAGCACCGGGACTAGATTGCATCTAACACTGCTCTTAAAATAGCTATTAGAAGCCGTCCGGATATCTTTGCATCCGTATATAATTCTTGTTTAAATGACGGTGTGTTTCCTCAACCATGGAAAGAACAGTTTCTAGTATTACTACCCAAAGATAATAAACCTCCTGACAAACCATCGTCATACCGTCCAATATGTATGCTGGACACAGCTGGAAAGATCTTGGAAAGATTATAAAAACAGATTAGAAATGGCAATAGAAGAGACAGCCGTACTTTCATAAAATCAATATGGTTTCCGAAAATCGCGTTCTACAATTGACGCAGTTAACTCAATTATCAATATTATTTAGACTAAAATTTCCGGAAAACGATGGAAAAGAGGATCAAAAAATACTGTGCAATAATAACAATGGATGTTTAAAATGCCTTTAATTCTATTAAATGGAGATCCATACATAAATCTATTCATATAGCAATCGTACCTACATATATAAGAAGAATTATCAGGGACTACTTTAAGAATAGAATCCTCAGACACGATACAGATGTAGGTTCAAAACAATATATGATTTCAGGTGGAGTTCCACAGCGTTCAGTTTTAGGTCCATTACTTTGGAATTTAACATATGATGAAGTCCTAAGGCTGAAATTATTGAATGAAGCCAAAACTGTAGCATTTGCAGACGATTTGGTTCTAGTGGTTACTGCAAAGCTAAAGAAGAAATCGTACAAATTTGCAATGAATCTGTGGAAATAATTAGACGATATCTAAAAGGTTAAAACCTTGAAGTAGCTGCAGAATTAACTGAAGTTGTTCTTGTGCCCAGCAGATAGATACGTGAAACAATAAACCTGCATATAGGTAATCACGAAATTACTTCTAGTCCTAGTGTACATTACTTAGGTGTGAAGATCGACGATAAATTATCATTTAAAGAACATTTGTCCTACGTGAGCAAAAAAGCAGCAAACACAACAACAATACTCTCACGAATAATGCCTAATGTTGGTGGACCAAAAACTAGTAGAAGATTACTTTTGGCATCGGTTGTTACATCTATAATTTTATATGGAGCTCTATTTGGGCTAATGCAGTAAAAATAGAATCGAACTGCCGTAAAATTTCTTCCGTGTATAGATTAAGCACTCTACGAGTAATATGTGCGTACCGCACAATTTCTTATGAAGCTGCATGCATTATCGCAGGTATGCCCCCGATTGAAATATTAACGCACTACCGTCATAAAACTCTAGAACAGAAAAAGAAAGAAGAAAAGGCAGAATTAATAGCGAAATGGCAACAACGTTGGGATACATCGCAGAAGGGTAGATGGACTTACCATTTGATACCACTTATAGAACCATGGCTTAATCGATGTCATGGAGAATTAGACTTTTATCTAACCCAACTTCTAAGTGGTCACGGGTGCTTTAGAGCATACTTCTATAGATTTAAATTAGATACAACTCCTAATTGTCCAATGTGCACTGACGTTCTTGAAGATGCAGAACACGTATTTTTTCACTGCTCACGATTTAACGAACCACGTCAGAAACTAACTGCTCTTACAAAAATAAACCTAAGTCCAAATACGTTGGTACAGAAAATGGTAGAATCAAAAGAAGTATGGTCAGCAGTTATCATATTTGCTGCAATGGTAATTAAGGAACTGCGACAAATTGACAATACAAGGAGAAGCGTTAAATACATAATACAATACACGACCTATCAGAAGAAATTGATCCGACTTCGACTAGCTTCAAAGGTAAAGCCCGATTTAGCTTCCGAGGTTAAAAAAGGAAATTACATTAGACGGCCAGATTCATATAATGGAACAACAAACTACTCATTCTATAAAATCGAATCTTCAAAGAAGAGCGTATGAGCAACAACCACTTCTCGTGAAGTTATGCTTAATTGCGGTTCCGCGGGAAGATATTGGTATTGAGAATGCAGTGCATGTATTTATTAGTAATGTAACTTATTTATGTTGAAATAAAAATATTGCAACTGTAAAAAAAAAAAAAACACACACACACACACTGAAATACACAGTTAGGCACCTCCTTCTACTTACGCATGCACCTATACATACATATAAAAAATCCAAGATAGTATTAATCAAATTTTTGAAATTCTGCCAAACCAATATTTTACCTTTTCTATATTACAAAATTTTTTTACCATTTTTAAAAAAGCTGTTTTAAATATTTAATGTACACGTAATAATTTCATGTTTCAATGATATTTGTAACCAACCTCATTGTGAGTAGCTGAAAGTTTTCATACTTATAATCAGTGTTTATATATTTTTAGTTAAACCTGTGATCAAGCATAAAATATATGCGAAAATTTAGGTATTAAAGAAGAGTAGTTATTTCCAGTGACCTATAACCCGCAAACAATCATTAAATTAAAACTAAAGGTCGTTAACAATACAAATTAATTATACATATATATTATATATATATATATATATATATATATATATAGTTTAATATAATTATCTTTTCAAATGGCCGATTTATTCCATGTTTTTGGTATAATAAAATAATTTATTATATTGGTAATAAATAGTTGACCGCGACACAAAAGGTAAACACATCATTTGAGTGCATTGGGACATTGACTGAAATTTTTCGTGAAAAATTATCGAACCTTTTCCTACAACAATACGCCTAATCGCTGGACAATATCAACGTTTGATAGAAACTGACTTTCAAGGCACATTAGATAATTCACCATTCGCAGACATTCAGAATTATTGGTTTCAACAGGATGGTGCTCCAGCACATAATTGTAGAGCTGTGCGTGAATATCTAAATAACTGCTTTTCGCTCGCCGGACTTACTACCCTCAATTCTTTTGTCTTGGGATATATCAAAGATTATGCATGTTGTTACGTTTTTTTTTCGAAGCAGCCACGTTGGGCGCCAAATTTATGCTACGTTGGCTCGTAGCCGTGCGTAACACGAAGAAAATCGAAGAAATGACCGGGCTCAATCGGAGATTGGGGGTTGTAAGCAGACCAACATACTGTACGCGGCCGTAAGGAGTTAGTAACAATACCTGCAATAAAAAAAATTAGAATAGCAAACCTGCAATAAAAAACATTAGTCCTGCAAACCTGAAATAAAGAAAAAGCATAGCATGCTGATCGAGCATAGATTGTTCAGTACTTTGTAGAATGTAAAAAAAACTGTTTGGATAATCTATCTAATATAACAACGGTAAAAGCAATACAAAAATTTTTAGTACAAAGTGAGGTAATATTGGGGAGTAGCAGAAACGTTTCCTCACACACCAATTAAACATAAATCAGACAAAATTTTAACAAAAAAATAAATAGGTAAGCACAATTGATATGAGTCATCCAGTATTGTTGATTCTTCTTTTTTTTCAAATAGCATGCAAGTCTATGGTAAAAGGTATCAGAACGACAAAGATATGGCAAAACAACGGATAGATATTTAAAGTAAGAATAAGTAGGAAATAGTTCAACTTACAAAAGGTCCTTCAGTAACGCTTCCCTGCAACCGAAGTGTGGGACTCGCGACGTCCGGCACCAACGCAGCACTCACCCCAGACTGGGAGGGCGTTGATGGAACTTATCACACGTTAACCTAATCACACTTACGTATTTCACTGGTGTTAGCAGCAGACCTTATCACACGACGGAACTAAGCAGCATTGATAAATTTCTTGTTAATTCTATTTCTTGAGACAATAATTTCGAAATATTTTGTCGCACTAGTTTAATTTCAACTGGGACCAAATGTATATTATTTTCATAAACATCTTAAAAGCAGGGAGAAACTTCAACCAATACCTCTGTAAACCGGTAATCTGTTATATTTCGCAAATAACGAAATTTGCGCAAACAATGATCTATTTTAGATTCTTTGGGGTTAGAAAATTCAGAAACTACAGTATCAACTGTATTTGGATAATCCAAAGTATGCACTACTCTGATAAAAAAACAAGGACCGCGAAACTAGATCGCACACACAGTTTAAATATCAAAAGACAAAGCACCAACAAAAAACCACAATGAGTAAAGCACGTGTATCACTAAAGTACGTCCGTCAAATGTTCCGTAAAACACGCGTGCCGGTCGAGTTTAACAAGTTCTACCACTTTTATTTCCAACCGAAACTCAACCAAAAAAAAACAATTAGTAACGCACGCTTAAGCAATAAAACCGTTCGTGAAATGTCCTTAAAAACACACGTGCGTCGACCAAACACGGTTAATATACAACTTTTATTTCACAAGAACAACAACTAAAACGTGCCGTGTTTGTTCATGAACAATTCGAAAATTGATCCGCATTAATTCTCACTATTGTCAAAGCAAAGAAGAAGCAGTATTTTTAACGTAATTAATATATAGGAACCAAGAACAAACTACAACTACTCATATGTTCATTCAACTCGTTCTATTACAACCTCTTATCGTCTATTATCTAGACTTGTATATCCACATAAGGAACAAAATCTATACGAACGGCAAGACAAGAACGATGCAATCCACTCATTATAATACGATGCATTCGCCTAAGGAGTTAATAAATATAAAATAGAAATAGTAGTTTCAGAAGGGTATTTGTTAATTGGGAAAAAGCGTAAAATGTTAAGCTATAAATTGCACGTTACAATGTAAATTTAATTTTGAGGATGAACTTCATTTAAAAGCTTGTGTAGTTGAAGCAACTAATAGTATTGCTTTAGAAATGCTTATAAACGCGCTGAACTGCACAGTTAGAAGATGCTATATGTGTGCAGAAGACAAGCGCTTATTTTGAAAATTTTATGTAATATCTTTGTACATATTTTAAGCTATTTTAATGTTAATTAATTAATTTTATTAGTTTCGATAAAGTAAATATTATGTGCTTACTTTTGAAAAGTGCAGAACCGTTATTCCGAAATATTCTAAAATCATAGATATGACTGCACTTATATCTTATAATTTATTTAACCATAAACGTTGGGTCATTTTTGTGTGAACAAACGAAGTTGATTAAAAACGAGATTAAATTTTAAAAGCAACAATAAATACGGTTTTTATTGAAATTGCAGGAACACAATAAAATCATTAAAATTAACTGAAAAATTCTATAAAGTACCAGAGGTTGTTTATTTTAAATAATCCGTAGAAAAATATTTGTTCAACTAAGCAGAAAATTAGATGGACGCCATTGCTCTGTGATATTGAATTAACTTTTAGTTGTCGCAACTAATGTGATCATAAATAATTAATTAATTACCCAACAAATTTAGATTAGAAAATTGAAATGTATTATTTGGAAAATATGAACTGTTTTTACTAGTCTTGAATCATAAAATTTCACTTTTTTATCGCAAATCTTCTTCAACTTTCTAACTTATTCAAAAAAAACTTTAATCGTCCTTAATTAGATAAATGTTTATTAGAAAACATTTCTCTGTTAATTAAAAGGTAAAAAGATTAAACAGTAAATTTTCTTGTAAATTGTTCCGCTAAATAAGCATATCCGGCAAATTATTCTTACTATTATCTAATTCATATAGTTAAAGGCATAATTTCCTACTCGTATCATTAAAATCCACAATAAAATTAAAGGTATTAGAAGCTGGCAAATCAGTCATACTACGACTTAAACCTTTATTAAGCTCATATACTTATTATTAAATTAAGGTTGTATATGGAACGTACTTCATTCGGTAAATAGTTCATTGACGTTGAGTATAAAATAAAATCAAACAAATGCAAAACAATATGCTAAATACAGTAACTTTCAGTCAAACTAACATAATTGTATTGTTTCGTGCACGATATTTATATATTATTGAAAATTGGATTGTAAGGTATTTGTTGACACTTTCAAATATCACCGTTTGTCACCTTAATGGTTTGATTGCAATAATATGAGCAAGTGATTGAATAAAAATCAAAGGACAGAATTTTAAAATATATTCAGTATAAGAGTGAATGCGTTTAAAATCGAAGAAAAGAAATTGATTTGATGTTTGCTTGTTCGTTCCCCCACATAAAGACTATTTATAATGCAATACATTTAAGTAATTAGTAACTGATACCTTTCATTTGAGTCAATATCGTCAATTTAATTAATAATTCAAAGCACAATAATATTCAACGTTAAATACCACAAAAAAATTCCGCACTGTTGTGACTATATGAAATTAAATTGCACAACACTGAAAATTTAGCGATTATAGTCCATTCGCATTAACTTTAGGATGACATCACCACTGGATAAAATACTACATTGTCAATGTTAGTTAATATTATAATATATTTAATGAAAGATATAGGAATATTCCATTTCCCCTTGGCAAGAAGAATTGGTGGCAACACCGTACAGAACTGCCAACCTTTATTATGTTAAATGACAGCCTCCTTCATGCGCAATTCTATGTATTTATTTGTATACGGTTGCCAACACTTTATTACTATATTAGACGTCATCCTAAAGTTATTTTGAATGGACTATATCAACCTTTAACGGTTTATCTTGTTTTAGAATGGTATAAATGAGATAAAAGTTGATTAGCACAGATATTTGTTCCAAACTACTAAAGTTATATTACCAGCATCAAGCATTACCAACCGAACTAAGAAACGCAATGGATACTTCTTTTTACGGAAGAAATTCAAGAAACAGGATAAAACCCAAAAACGAATTGTTAGAAAAACTAACATTCATCGGCGAATGTACAAAAAAGAATTTACATCGCATAAGAATTGGTTAATACATCTACGGATGCCATTATGCATTTCCTATAAGATCAAGAATTTTCTCATGCGCCTGTATGTTTTGTACAAAAAATAAATAGGAAGTAAGTAATCATCTTCCAACAGAATTAAGAGCAGTTAATGAAGTTTACTTGTTTTTCGATTTCCTTTTTAAGTATTTAAGCATCTAACGGATAGCAATACGATGACATTTACTTTTTGTAGAATTTAAATGAACTGATGTCAGCATAATTTTGGGGATGCTGGTAATATACTAAATGTGTTTCTGTTGCATGACTCGCTCTAAATTAGTTATATTGTAGCACCGTGCTAAACCCCATTAACCGAATAATAGACATGAATGACAACTACAAAGAAAGAGCAGACAATGAATACAAAAAGAAAATATGAGTATACTTCGGTAGATTCTAGAAGGGAATGCAAGACATTATGGTTAGATACAAATACCGCTGTTCTTGACGGCGAATCGGTGAGTCTTAATCCACAAGTAACATGAAATAAATTGTTCGATGGAGTTAATAAAAATAATATATGTAGGCAATTAGTTTTTGGGTAATAATAAATTAATAGTATATCAATCTAATCCAACGTACCCAGTTAGTGATAATATGGTACCTCGTCATGTTAAGAAAGATCTTACTGTAGTAATTACTGATTGTAATAAATTCTTGTGGTATTTTAGTAGATTAAGGACTATCTACAAATATCTGTGATTAATTATAGTTGTATTGCACCGAATAAAGAGTTTAAATTGAAATACAGCACATTATATTCCGTATCCTCTTATTCAGTTTCTACAGGCAAAATTTCTACTGTTAAAAGCAAAAGACGTTATTATTGCTCATTAAACGTCCACATTTAGTATTGACAATATCATGCGATGGGACATTTGACCTTCAAAGCCCGTATCAACTAAATTCGAAGACTCATTATAATTGCCAAAAGCACAAAATTAAGAAAACCTTTATAGTTATAGTTGTAGGAACACTGGTATACATTTAAGGTAAACGTATGACTACATTTTAGATAAAAATCAGTATGTTCTAGTGGGCTAATTTGTTGTCTACATCAGTCTCACGACCTATAGCAAAATATTTATTTTCACATCCGATCTTGAGTTGATTTCAAAAGCAATAGGCTTTATTTAGTAGACATTACCAACATATTAATTCCGAACTGCTTATAGCATATAAACAAACTCAAACCAATCACTTTTAATCTATTGAAACTTAAAAATAAAGTCAAAGTTTACCATTTTCAATCGGTTGTAGAATAAAATTTAGATACTTTTGAAAACGACGATACGAAGATCACTACCAAAATTTCTGGAATCTAGTATACTTTGTATGGTTAGCGTTCTGCAATTGTCGTATGCGTAAAATTTACCAATTTGATTTTAACTTAAAAGTCTCGTTTCAATAAAATATAATCAAGTAATATTTGTATGTAATGGAAATTTTGACTCAATGATGATTTTGTATGGTCTTCGGTACGGGTTAACACCATAGAGCAATGTGTGGAAAAAGTTCCAGCTTAAACCAAAACCATGGTTTAAAAATGGTTTGCATAATTCAAGCATGGAAGACAGACGTTTGATAACGATGGGTGTTCGTGAAGTTCGTCATACTCCTCTACTATCGTGAAGAATATAGATATTGTGCGTGATACGATTTTAGCAGGTCAGAATATGACAAAAGACCTTCCTTAAGCATTCTGGCAAAACAAATACATATGAATTTGCGCGATCAGTTATATGTCAGTCAAGCTTTGCAGCTAATAAAGCCCATACAATATGAAAGACCTGCAAAAACAGCTCCGTGCCAAGGCAAGGCCATGATAAAAAATTCAACTGTGGTCGTTAAAATTCTGTATACAATATCGTAATAGGTAATAAATCATAGATTTACTCATCATCATCATTAGGTCTTCAGTCCTAGAACTGGTTAGACGTGTACCATCATTGTTCCATATTCTGAACTAACCTACAGATTTCCCTGAAATATGCACAGTTTGCATCTATAACTGTCTGATCTAGGTCTACATCTACCTCTTTTTTCCTATCTCTGCTTGTAATATATCACATACTATTCCCCAAAAATGCCTTAGAACGTATTCCGCCCTACTATTTCTCTTTTTCCCCAGATATCCTTGTTCCCATACTATTTCTGTAACTTATTTGTTATTATCTTTGTCTGTCCATGCTATCGTCCTCATACATCTGGAGCATTTCAAAGACTGCTACCGTTTTGTGTCTGCATTTCAGCCAACATTTTTAACATGTTTCTATTTATACAATTGAGAGGATGGTTATTAAAGAAGTGTGCGATTGCATTATTGAAAGGCTTAAGTAGTCGTTTTTTATATTTATTTTGTGGGGGAAAATTCATTATGATTTAAGTTACCTCTTTGGTAGATTTTAACATGGTTCTGAGGCGACTCTATGGCGGGTTTACACTTGTCAGATACCACTGTTGTTCTATGAAGATTGTATATGGATCTGAGGCGACCCTATGGCGGGTTTACACTTGTCAGATACCAATGTTGTTCTATGAAGATTGTATATGGAACTGAGGCGACCCTATGGCGGGTTTACACTTGTCAGATACCAATGTTGTTCTATGAAGATTGTATATGAATCTGAGGTGTCCCTATGGCGGGTTTACACTTGTCAGATACCAATGTTGTTCTATGAAGATTGTATATGGATCTGAGGCGACCCTATGGCGGGTTTACACTTGTCAGATACCAATATTGTTCAACGGAGATTGTATATGGTTTTGAGATAACCTTATTGTGGATTTATACTTGTCAGATACCAATGCTGTTTTACAAGGATTGTTAATATGCTTATTTTTATGAAATTAGTTATTTGATGTATAAATAGAAATCATGTATCATGTATGAATAGAAATCATGTATGTAGGCTGTATTTCATGTTAATATTGCAAGGAAAACCCAGGAAAAACTTGCAATGCTACCTAGATATTGTGGGCATTTGATTTTCATTTGTTATTTCTTTTAGTAATGGAATCCATTGTTTACTGAAAGTCACGGATTCGTTTGCAACGCAGTTATTTTTATGTAGGGTTATATAGGCAGCTTCTTTGATTTTGCGTTTTGGTGGTTTCTTCTTTTCTTCTTTTCTTCTTTTCAGGAGTATGTGTATTCAGCTCGTTCCCTTTCTATTGTTTTCTAATTTTATACCCTATTTTACCGAGATTCAGTGAAGGAGGTTAAGCAACATGTGGCTACCAAGATCCCCCAACACTTAGACATTTGCCGAAATAATGGTTTTCTAGTAAATCCTTTCACACACATAACATTATTCGAGAATATTGCCCAACCAATTCTTGTAGTTACTTATAATAATCATCATGTTTACGCACAGTTATCTTTTCGTCATTAGTTTATCCATCTTGGGATTGGTTGGATGCGTACCTCCATTGATTTCTATTCTGGGCTAGCCTACACATCTCCCTGAAACCTCTACAGCCCACATCTTTTACTATCTGTGTGCAGTAGTCTAATCTAGGTCTGCCTCTTCTTCTCTTTTTTCCTATCTCTGCTTCTAAAATATTCCGCACTATTCCCTCATGCCGTAGTATGTGGCCTATCATCCTATCTCTCCTATTTTTATTTTTTTTTTACTCATATCGACCCGAAACTAAACAGCAACCAACTGTATGTGTGTTTTAAAGTAACCCAACCTAAATCGATAAAAGTGATGCGTTCACAAAGCGTTTCGAAAAAAACAGTTGCTTTGTTTCTTTGGAAAAACTGGCTATACTGCAATTGTTGCATTAGAAGATCGTATTAAGTTCGGCAATACTCCTAGATTGCATCGACAAATTTATGTGGCGGCCATATTTTAAAAGAGCTATACAGGAAAATGTATTTTTTACGTTTTTAGGTCGGAGGAAAATGTATTTTTCACATTTCTAGGTCACATAGGAGAAAGTTATCCTGTGTAAATACATTTGGTAATACACCATATAATTTTAATTCAGTATTGTGTGACAATTTGAAAAGTAGTTTTTGTAAATGAGTAAAAAGTATAGGTTTTAATTTTTATTACTACTTCTGTTCCTACAGTCCATTAACACACCTTTATCTTTGATTTTTTGTGAAACCATACAGTCTGAAATAACAGTAACGAGTCCAGGAAAGTTTATCGAAAACACTACCAACGGAAATTTTATCGCCGGAAAGTTGGCCGACAGGAAAGTTTAACGAAAGAAAAAATCGGCGAATGGTAATTTAATCGAAATGAAACTTTACCCAAACACAGTTTACCAAAAGGAAATTTGACTCAAATTATAAAATCAATTCTTTAATATTTTATTTGTTTTCTCACATGTGCCTGTTCGATTATTTTGCTTTAGTAGTAAAACATTTCGATTATTATCCTAAGTTAAAACCTCAACACTATTTTCACCTCAACACTAGTCAGTGCCCCAACACTATTTTTATCTCAACACTACCTTCGCACATGCGCCCACTCGATTATTTTGTTTTAGTAGTAACACATTTCGACTACTAACCTAGGTAGAAACCTTAGCACTATTTTTACCTCAAAATTATTTTCCTCTTAACACTATTTTCCCCTCAACACTTTTTTATCTAAACACTGTTTTCGCACATGTGACCGTTTTATTGTTGTATTTTAGTAGTAGAACATTTCGAAATACCACCTAAGTTAAAACCTCAACACTATTTTTACCTTAACACAATTTTCGCCTCAACACTATTTTATTTCAACACTATTTTCGCACATGCACCCGTTCGATTATCTTGTTTTAGTAGTAAAGCATTTCGATTACTAACTTTAGTTGAACCTCAACACTTTTTTTTGCGCCAACCCTGTTATATTTTTGGCATATGTGTCATCCAATAATTTTGCTTTAGTAGTAAAATATTTCGACTACTAACCTTAGTTTAATTCCAACACTATTTTCGACCCAACAGTATTTTTACCCCAATACTATTCTCACCTCAACAATATTTTCCTAAATGTGCCCGTTAGATTATTTTGTTCTAATAGTTAAACATTTCCACTATTTAAATAAGTTGAACCTCAACACTATTTTTGCGCCAACATTGTTTTTACCTCAACACTATTTTGGCACATGTGCCATCCAATTATTTTGCTTTAGTAGTAAAACATTTCTACTAATAACCTAAGTTGAAACCGCAATACTATTTTACCTCAACATTATTTTCGTTTCAAAACTATTTTTACCTGAACACTATTTTCACACATATGCCCGTTCGATTATTTTGATTTAGTAGTAGAGCATATCGATTACTAATCTAAGTTGAAATCCCAACACAATTTTCGCCTCGACACTATTTTTGCACATGTGCCAGTTCTATCATTTTGTTTTAGAAGTAAACCATTTCGACTACTACCCTTAGTTGAACTTCAACACGATTTTTGGGCCAACACTGTTTTTACCACAACACTATTTTGGCACATGTGTCATCCAATTATTTTACTTTAGTAGTAAAACATTTCGACTACTAACCTAGAAACCTTAATACTATTTTACGTCAACATTATTTTCGTTTCAAAACTATTTTTACCTCAACACTATTTTCACACATGTACCAACCGCAACTTACTTTCCAGCTTAGCCGGTATTTTCGACCCTAAAGAAATTTTATCTCCTCTAACTTTTTTTGGTAAAACATTTAATTCTGCATTTGTGGTCTTTGAAATTCCCCTCTCACTGCATTACTCCGTTTATGGGAAAGAAATCTGCATGGATTACTATTTCCTTCCGACTTTGCTTTACCACGCTTGCTACTTCCGCCACAATTTTCTACCTGTGAAGTTCATTGTTTGCGGACACTTCCGAAAACGGCTATTGTGTTGTCGTTTATTTTCGTTTTCTTGCCTCCTCCTCCGTTGAGATTCACTTAGATTGTACTAAGTTCAAAGTTCCTCCGCTTCGTACCCTCTTTTGGCATAGACTTAAACTGAAAGTCGCAATTTTGACCTCGAAACTAAAAACCTTTATTCTCAAAACCTTTGAAAAAATTTATTTTTGGTCAGACTCCAAGGTCGTTCTTTCTTGGATTCGTTCCCCACCACAGCGACGGAAGACATTCGTTGCCAATCGAGTATCCTGTACTCAAGAAAACTCTTCTTGAGCCTCCTGGCATCATATTGTTTCCTCGATGTCGGATCGCGTGGTTTGCTACCTTCCGACTTATGTCATTGTTCTTTGTAGTGAGCGCTATCGCTTTTCATGCATCGCTTCTTCGATACTTACAGTCTACTCATTCCGCTTTTTAATTCTTCGGAAGTTCTCATCGAGGAACGTTCTATTGTTTTGACCGCTGTCGTATCCCCTTCTTGGATTGAAACGATTTTGGAAAGTCGTTCATCTTTTCAATTTATCACTCGCATTGTCCATAATATCGTGTCCATAACATATAAAATCCGTTGGCAAAAACACTGGATCTTTGTCCTTTTTCGAACTCCAAATTGCTTTGAATCCCTGATTAAATGTACTCAACAGATTCCCATTTTATTGAGCTGGACGCCATCCAGTCCGAATCATTTATAAAAATGACTCTTCGCAAATTGTCCTCTTTTAATAGTGAGGGAACCTTACGAGGTGGTGGTCGTCTATCGTACGCACTCTTAGCTTCCGACAGGAAATGTTCCGCTGTTTATCTAGTAAAAATCTCCTACATACTGTCATTCTCAAAATCGCGCAAGGCGATCTGAAGCGCCCTTTCGCTAAGCTATGTGCTTTACCTGTTTAACCGATAGCGACCGCTGCGAATGCGGCAAGAGCATAGAAAGTGCAGAACACGTGCTCTTCGACTGCCCGCTTGAGGCGGCAAATCGAGGGTTAGCTGATAGGAAATCAGCTATCGTATGGCTAGCATGGCCAAAGAGCTTAGAAGAAGTCGGGGAAGTGACTAACCAGAGGACGTTCTGAGCAGCCTTTAAAGAATTTGCGGGAAGGGTCGTGAGATTAGATGGCGCTAATCGCGCGTAAATCAAATGTAGAGGGGGTGGGGGAGATTGAAAAACTTTTGAATTTATTTTTGACTAGGCATGATACATGACTTATGAGTACGACCTAGCTAAAATCTGTTTAAAAAAAATTTAAAAAAAAACAAGTAAAAACCAATAACCAAAAGTCTATTATGCACGACGAACCCCCACGCCACACAAAACAATCACTATCTCACTCTTAAACGCGTGGAATATTGGTAATAAATCGAAACCTAATCCAGGCCAATAAATAATAGCAAATAAATCAAAAACCCTAACTAAATTAAATCAATTAAGTAAACCAAAGAAAATAAAATAGCGAAACCGTGCATTCCCCCAGGACTTAAAAGTGATAGTAATTGTGACCCTCTCCCCCACCCCCGTCCAAAAACGTTTAGTGCATACCCACCAGGACTTTGATAGTGCATATTCAACTCCCCTTAGAAGTAAGATACAAATAGATGTAGGTAGACGACTAGATGTTCGGATGCTGGAGAAATTTATATTGAGGTAAGAATAAAATTGTGGCAGCTGTACTCGCATAAGCATTGATTTGTATTAATAAGAAGATTTTGAAATGATTTAACGAGCACGTTTTTTGTGTGTAATGGCGCTAACCATCATAATGCTTATGCGAGTGCAACTAAAAATTTAGGTGATACTTTTGCTAATTTACGCACTGTAACATGCTTATGCTTATTTAGATATTTATTTATTTATATATTACATTTATTTTATATTTATATTTTACATTCATTTTATATTTATTTTTGCATGTACTTTATTATTTTTTGGCTTGATTTGTCTTGTTTGACGTTCTACCGCCTATTTTTGGTTGCAGCATCTACAGGAGGAAAGATTGTAATTATAATATAAATCAGTTAGGAAATGATAGGAAGAGCTAGGGATGGATTTAGGTTGAAGATAAATAAATTACTTAGACCAGGGACGACGACTTTGTAAATTTATAGAGCAAGAACAAATAGCTGGATTCACTATTAATATATTTGGCAATTCCTTATAAATTTGAATCCATTTTTAATATTAGTTAGCTAGATTTGGATAGTTTTAAGACGACCCTTCAGGTTGCACCGGTAAACAGAGCTGACAGCTGCTATCAGGTATTACGGATCCCTCCCGTTTAATTTTTGCTTGTGTATTGTTGATCGGACACACTCCAAAATCAACGCTAGAGGTACCATTATTTAAACTACAATTTTAGTTTTAGTTTCAGTTTGCGGATTTTTATTTAGGATCGATCAATTTTGAAGTTAGTTTAAATTTGAAGCACGTTTAATTTCAGGTTTAAACCCAATGTAGTACCTTTGGATGGAGCATTGGGGACGTGGCCGCAAGCATAGTGGCTCTTAATTAAATTATAGTCCATTCGCATTAACTTTAGGATGACATCACCACTGGATAAAATACTACATTGTCAATGTTAGTTAATATTATAATATATTTAATGAAAGATATAGGAATATTCCATTTCCCCTTGGCAAGAAGAATTGGTGGCAACACCGTACAGAACTGCCAACCTTTATTATGTTAAATGACAGCCTCCTTCATGCGCAATTCTATGTATTTATTTGTATACGGTTGCCAACACTTTATTACTATATTAGACGTCATCCTAAAGTTATTTTGAATGGACTATATCAACCTTTAACGGTTTATCTTGTTTTAGAATGGTATAAATGAGATAAAAGTTGATTAGCACAG
>JARFIW010000418.1:0-40219 GCA_036346225.1 Platerodrilus igneus
TTAAATAATCACATACGGCGTAAAGTTTGCAGATAATTAATGTTTCAAAGAATCTTGGGGAAAACGTCGCATAATAGTTACGAGAATTGCTAAAGCTGGGTTATTTCACACTCCATGTGGACTAAAATAATCGATAATAAAGAATATCAATTTGCACCAATACGAACAGGTTAGAGAAGGAAAGAGAAAATGCGTCAAGCGAAGACACATATTGTAAAAGGCGGGATTTAAGCAACGTCATGGGGTTGCGATTGGTTAAAAATAGTATGCATATATGAGAGGTAGAAACAACAATTTCTGTACAAAATCAATTAGTTTTTCTCGGACGTGCTTGCGTGCCGTGTGGAAATTTTCTGAGATTTAAATGGGGCGAGTGAAAATTCGTAAAAATCGACGTGCGAGCGACAGACTGGGAACATAGAATGAGGAATTCTTTAGAATTACCCGTTTTGGGGAACACACCGACAGACAGGCTTTTTGCTATATATACCGAGATGAATATAAACAAGCCCTCTTAGACTCTTAGACTTTTGACGATTCGATGCGTTAAAAACTCGTACATACGCGACTTGATTGAAGATGTTAAATAGTGCTTTTTGGTTTTCCGGTTTTAATATTAAATAATTTAAACAGTTTGCTCGAATATTATATGATTTAAAACAGCTTGTTCTTTACGTGCTAACATGAATGTACTTCAGTGCACTTAGATACAAGGTAATAAAATTTAGTTTCACTGTACCAATTAGCAAAATTTACAACGACAAATGTATACACAAAAGTAGGCAGTTTTGGCGTATATTGGTGACAGACGCATGAATTTCTTTGCTATTTTTCGGGGGTGTTAATAATTAAATGGTTCAAATACGTGTCTGGATCTATGAAACAAGGGTCAGATAAACACAGATGAGTTCCGAAAAGGCCCAGAAACAACTTTAAATAAATGGTGATGGAGAAAATTTTAAAAGCGTAGAGAATCAGAAGCCGTAAATATAATCCTGTTGAATGGTGTGATTAACTAAAGAAACGATACTTTGAAGCTACGAGGACAGTAACCTTCAGGTAAATTATACTATTTTGTTTGACATTTTTGTGTGTATTGAATGACTTTATAATTGATTTACTTTAAATGGACATTAGTGAAATTGTACTAACCAGAAAAGTTTAATTTTAAGATGAAATTTGCTTGTTTAAGTAAAAGGGGTATTTTGTTTTGATGTTCGGGAATATGATGAAAATTTGGGTATGTCTTTGAGCTCAATTAGACGAACCTGGTTAATTAACGTAAAGGGTGGTAGATGCTCCTTTATACTCAGACTCCGGTCTGCTTATATTGTTATATTAATTACTAGGCATCCAACAAGGACTTTAATTCTGGATGCACATTAAAATGATAATAAAATTAATCTTGAAATTTTTTTTGAAAACTGAATTTTATGCTGAAATTTAATTTGAAAATTTAATGTATTCTGAATATTGATGTAAATAGAGTTAACGTTGATGTTTGTGGTAGGAATGTGTTGTTTAATTTTATGAATGAGGAGGTTTATAAAATTAGGTGAGCAGCCGAGGCGAAAACAGGATCACAGCAGTTTATGACGTCCAATCGGTGGGACTAGAATTTTTTTTGTTGAAAGGACACAGTTCCCGCATTCAAAGGAGAATATCACAGCAATATATATATATATATATATATATATATATATATATATTATATGTAGAATTGTTAAGGGAAAATACTAGACCAAAATTGAAAACAATTAGTTAAACATTTTCTTTATTTGCAATGTCTAACTTCATCAGGACCCTAAAAAGGTTAAGTGATAACAACTAAAGACAGACTAAAAAGTAGTTTTTACACAAATGTGGGAAGTTATTTTGTTAACATATTCCAAAATCTCAGCATAATTTCAATTGCGTTAAACCTAACAATTATAACACGTTTCTCAAGTTAACAATTATTAAACAATGACAAATTTGAAAAATTTTGTTTCTCTGTATCAGTATGCACAATGGGTAAATACAAACTAAATGAACAATCAGTGTGACAATATAATTATTCATTGTTACAACTAGTTCTATGTAAGCAAGTTTGACCTTAATAATTATAATTTAATCTTGTGCTACTACTCATCCACAGGGCCATCAAAACCATGTCTGCGAGGTGATGTCAGTAAATAAGTATAAATAACACTTAAACCATGTTTATTTTGTGTTTCTTAAAGGTAATTTGTAAACTCACATGCAGTCCCATACGAACGAGCGTGCGTTTACATGCTATGATTCTTATAAAAACCATTTAAAGGTTTATATGTTTTCACATTTTAATGAACGTCCATTTGCATACACTTTAAGTAATTACTCTGTATACTAGAGAAGTAAACTGAAGAGCCACATGCAGTCGCATATTAACAAACGACAATTTGCATGCCGTTTGTGTGACTATTCTGCATCCTATAAAAGTGCACTGAAAGTTCCTATGTCCTCATGTATTAACAAACAGTTATTTATATATTTATTGTGTGCTTATTTTGCACTTCTTAAAGGTATTTGGAAAGCTCATATGCAGTCTCGCACTAACAAAAATCGATTTTTATGAGATTAATGTACTTATTTTGCATCTCATAGAAGTGCGTTGAGGGTTCATATGCTCTCACAAACTAACGAAAACGATTTGTGTGCCGTGTGTGAAGTTAGCTCTTACTGACTTGATTTATTATCTTAACCTTATTTATTTTGCATAAACCATTTGTTCAATGTATTTATTTTATGTTTCATCCATTTTTTAATTATTTTAAGTTTATATCACACTAACTTATTTTTATGTATATTACATTATATACTGGATTCGTCGAATCAGGGTCATGAAGTCATACAGCTAGGTGTGGGCTACGTTACCAAGTGTTGAGAATAGGTTCAGTTTTTATAAAAAAACAATTGCGTTAATTTCGAACCGAATAAAATAGGTTTGTCAGCAGTGCATTGCAAAATCAGTAGGAAAAGGCAAAATATACTAAAATGTAATGTTAACGCACTATATCATTTTACACGCGTGATCTCTATAAATTTTGCAGCACGAATTACTATGTATGACGTCATTGTTGTGATTTTATCAATACTCTAAATTTTAAAAATTTTTGTACTTTAATTTTCAATTTTCAAAATTCTTACAATTTCCGATTCTGAGCAATTCTACACTGCTTCGTATTTACAACTCTCAAAATCTCTAATAAGCAAAATCTTTGAGTGCGAAATGTTTAATTCTCAAAATTTTCAATTTTACATTCCCAATTTACAAAAATTTTAATTTCCCCAATTTTTAGTCCTCAAATCTCCAATTAGCAAGATTTGAATTTTCAAGATTTTAATTTAACTTTCAAAAATTTCAATTATTAAAATCTCTTTGTAACAGAATTTTCCAGTTCTGTTTCTAATTCTCGAAATTTTTAATTATCGAATTTACCATTTCTCAAAACTTCCCATCCTCAAATTTTTCATTTATAAAATTTTTATTTCTCAAAGTTTCCAATTTTCAAAATTTCCATTTCTCAAAATTTCCAATGCTCAGTATTGCCATTTTCTAAAATTTACAATTCTCAAAATTTCCATTTCTCAAATTTTCAAAACCTCAAAAACGAAATTTCTTAAATTGTAATCTCTCAAAATTTCCATTGCTTAAGATATTTGTTTTTCAAAATTTTCAATCTCAAAGTTTACATTTCTCACAATTTCCAAATATCAGTTATCCAATTCTCTAAATTCTTCATTCACAAAATTTCCAATTCTGAACTTTCCATTTCTCAAAATTTTAATTTTCGAAATTTCCATTTCTCAAATTTTCTAATTTGAAAATTCTCCCTAAATCTTAAAATATCTAATTCCAATGCTTCCAGTACTCAAAATGCCGAATTCTCAGTATTTGCAATTTTAAAAATTACCATTTCTCATAATTTTCAATTTTTGAAATTCTGACTGTATAAGGTACTTAATTTTTAAAACATCTAACGTCAAATTTTCAATTCTCAAAATTCGAGTTCTATAAATTTGAAATTTCCATTTATAGGAATTTCCCAGTTTAGATTCGCTATTCCAAAATTTCCATTTCTCTGGAAGTTTCCGATTTGCAAAATTTCCAATTCTTAAAATTTCTAATTTGAGAATTTTCCAATTATCAAGGTGTTTAATTTCAGTACATAGTTTTCAGAAATTCTAATTTCTAAAATATTCAATCTCAAAGTTTCGAATTCTCAAAATTTCAATCTTCAGAATTTTCCATCTTGTAAATTACCAATTTTCATAATTTCTAATTTTAAATTTTCTAATTTTTAAGGTACCTAATTCTTATAACATATAACGCAAGATATCCAATTCTCAAATTCTGAACTTGAAAAAATTCTTTTTTTAAATTTTCATTTATGAAAATTTTCTAGTTCCTTAAATTCGACTTACCAAAATTATAAATTCGTGAAATTTTTAATTTTCAAACTTCCTATTTTCTCAAAATTCCCAGTTAACAAAATTTAAATTTCTAAGTATTTTTATTTTTCAAAATCCCCTATTCTTACATTTTTTTATTTTGCAGAATTTTTTATAAAAATTTTTCATTTTTTAAAAACCTTTAACATAAGGGTTCCTAATACTCGAAATCATATCATAGAATTTTTAATTCTCAGTTTCCAGTTCTGAAAACTTCAAATTTCTGAAATTCTCATTTCCCAAAGTATCCAATTCTTAAAATTTCCATTTCTTAAAGTTTCCATACCTCAATTTCCTTTTTATGAATTTCCAATTCTCCAAATTTTATTTTTCACAATTTTCAATTCTCAAAATTTCTATAATTCAAAATTTCAAATGGTGAAAATTTTCATTTCTTAAAATGTTAATTCTCAAAGTTCTCACTGATCAAAATTTCCATTTTTTTAAATTTTCATTTCTCAAAATTTTTAGTCATAAAATTTCTATTTCTCAAGTTCTTAGTTCGCAAAGTCTTCATTCTCAAATTTCCAATTCTCAAAATTTACAATTTTTCAAATTTTCGATTCTCTGTTTTCGGCTAGTAATTTTTAAGTTCATTTACGAATAATAACGTAATTCGTTCCTTAATAACGGTACGAAAATTTCCAGCTGACGTCAATATAAAACTTTATTAATTTTTCCAATATTTACAGTTTTTACATAAATGCAAATAACTACAATTATTTTTAACAAGTTAACGAACTTTTAGCCATTGAAACAAATTGCATCAGTATATAAAGCTTAGCCTCATACGAACCTCAGATGAACTAAGCTCAATACTTACTTACGTACTGAGAAGGATTCTTTACCTCACAAACAGATAAAGAAAGGTACAAACAACCCTCGGTTACTTGCAAAAAACTTACTAAATGCAACAGTTAAATGTAATATCGCAGTTACCAAATCACTGATACTCAGCCTACCACTGTTAGTCATGTACCTCAGTATAGGTGTCGTTAATACCTCGTTACCGAGTTGGAAACCTATTTCAACAGGGGCATGTTTTGGGTTCTCGGCTTTGAGAATTCCGATCTTTTCTTCCGCGTGGTTTTTGTAGGCGGTTTGCCAGTATTTGGGGCTGCATATTCTTCTTAAAGTCGATGAACTTCAGTCCTCCGATGTCAGTTGTCTGAAGGAAACAAGCAGTATAAAATCAAAGGCTATAATAGGACACTAATTTAAAATCGACTTATGATGTGAGTTTTAAAACGGTAAGGAACGGATAGCTCAGATACGCCGAGCTGCTACGTCACGTTAAAATTGTTTTTAATTAAACATTACGAAACAGATGAGTCAAGTATGACTAGTACCTAGTACCTAGTATTTTCTCCTGTGTAAGACAATAATAATTTATGTTCGATTTCTCACTCAAAATGTGAATAACTTCATTTTGATTATTGTCACTTAAATAGCCTAACACGCTTTTTCTTACCATTTGTATTCTTGAAATAGTATTACTCATAATAGCTCTCGCAAGGCAACTGTTCTAAGTCAAGCACTCGTACATTGCTACACATAAATACCACTTATGCATATAGACTTTTGACTTTAACATTCGATTATCTTTGATAATGGTTTATATTTATTACTGAATTCTTCAAGTTTGTAATTTACTTCTTCTAGAATGCTATGCACAACGAGATTTACAATTTCATTCATAGTTCATTGTTGGAGCAGGATATATCCTTGACTGACTGCAGCTGAAACACGAATTTTAATTTCACTCATTTGATTCTGCGTAAGTGGATCTCTAAATATAAACCGAAAAGCAAAGGGAGCACCAATATGCACGTTTACTCGCAATGAGACACTCGAATCTGCATACTTCTTTGGGTAACTCGATAAAGCTATATTTTTGAGAACAGATTTAATTTGGACCGCATAAACTGTGTAAGAAATTCAGACAACATATCGCTAGTTTACACTGAGTAAAAAGCATTCTACTTTTTCCAAAAAACAGTAGTGTTCTTTATGACACATATCTAATACATGAAAATTGGCTCAAAATATTTATTAGTTTTTTGTTTTACATTAATATAAGTGATCGTTACTAATGAGACATAAGCGTTCGTCGTTTATCAAAATTATCACGAATCAGTATCAATATCAATCATTGGAGATTCCTTAAAACCATAGAAGCTGAATATGAGGCTCTTATTATCTAAAAAATTATTGAAAATATATATATAACATATCTTGTTCCGTTAAATTGGTACTTACCCAAACGTAAGTGCTTACGGAAAGTGTGGTAAATTTTCCAGCGGTTAACACTTGAGGGGCTTGACAGCGTTTCGTCATCAGCAAAAGACCGTTTTGAAATCTTAAGTCGGTACCTAGGAAATCTCACTCGTAGCATGCTCGCAAAACGGCCTGGCTTTCAAGATGTGTGTCAAGTTAGCAACGCGCGACTCGGCAACGAACTATAATCACAACCGCACATCTATTATATTGGACAGGACTATAATATATCTTATGCCATAAAACAATTAATATCTAAGCAACTAATTGGAATTAAAGATTCCTTGTTGCAGGGTACAATAACAATATGATAAACTAACCTTGAGAAAAGACTCAACGGTGTACGTTATACCAAAAACTTAAATGGGACAATTAACCTTTAAGTATACCTACTAGGAGCAGTGGGCCTCGCATTAAAATATACATATCTCCGAAGAAAATTGGTACTCCGCGTTTTGACATATATACAAGGTGTACCACATAGTAAACTAACTTTTAGGAAAATTTCAGCCACCAGCGTTTCTTCAAAACTCGGCAACGGACAATTAACTTTTGCTATACGTACTGAAAACGGTGCGCCGTCAGATTAAAAATTCATATCTCAGAAAAAATTGGTACTCCCGCATTTTGACATATATACAAGGTGTACCACATAGTAAGCTAACTTTTTGAAAAATTTCAGCTTCCTGAGTTTTTACAAAAACTCGGCAACGCACAATTAACTTTTGCTTTACGTACTAAAAGCGATGCGCCGTCATATCTCCGAAAAAATTGGTACTCCCGCGTTTCGACATATATACAAGGTGTACCGCATAGTAAGCTAACTTTTAAAAAAATTTCAGCCACCAGCATTTCTCCAAAAACTCGGCAACGGACAATTAACTTTTGCTATATGTACTGAAAACGGTGCGCCGTCAGATTAAAAAATTCATATCTCAGAAAAAAATTGGTACTCCCGCATTTTGACATATATACAAGTTGTACCACATAGTAGGCTAACTTTTAGAAAAATTTCAGCCACCAGCATTTCTCCAAAAACTCGGCAACGGACAATTAACTTTTGCTATACGTACTGAAAACGGTGCGCCGTCACATTAAAAAATTCATATCTCAGAAAAAATTGGTACTCCCGCATTTTGACATATATACAAGGTGTACCACATAGTAAGCTAACTTTTTGAAAAATTTCAGCTTTCTGTGTTTTTCAAAAAACTCGCAAACCCACAATTAACTTTTACTTTACGTACTAAAAGCGATGCGCCGTCATATTGAAAAATTCATATCTCCGAAAAAAATTGGTATTCCCGCGTTTTGATATATACACAAGGTATACCACATAGTAAGCTAACTTTTAGAAAAATTTCAGCCACCAGCGTTTCTCCAACAACTCGGGAACGAACAATTAACTTTTGCTTTACATACTAAAAGCGATGCGCCGTCATATTGAAAAATTCATATCTCCGAAAAAAATTGGTACTCCCGCGTTTTAACATATATACAAGGTGTAGCACATAGTAAACTAACTTTTTCAAAAATTTCAGCCTTCTGAGTTTTTCAAAAAACTCGGCAACGCACAATCAACTTTTGCTATACGTACTGAAAACAATGCGCCGTCAGATTAAAAAATTCATATCTCAGAAAAAAGTTGGTACTCCCGCATTTTGGCATATATATAAGGTGTACCACATAGCAAACTAACTTTTAGAGAAATTTCAGATGCCAGCGTTTCTCCAAAAACTCGGCAACGGACAATTAACTTTTGCTTTACGTACTAAAAGCGATGCGCCGTCACATTAAAAAATTCATATCTCAGAAAAAAATTGGTACTCCCGCATTTTGACATATATACAAGGTGTACCACATAGTAAGCTAACTTTTTGAAAAATTTCAGCCACCAGCGTTTCTCCAAAAACTCGGCAACGGACAATTAACTTTTGCTTTACGTACTAAAAGCGATGCGCCGTCATATTGAAAAATTCATATCTCGGAAAAAAATTGGTACTCCCGCGTTTTGACATATACACAAGGTGTACCACATAGCAAGCTAACTTTATGAAAAATTTCAGCCACCAGCATTTCTCCAAAAACTCGGCAACAGACAATTAACTTTTGCTTTACGTACTAAAAGCGATGCGCCGTCATATTGAAAAATTCATATCTCCAAAAAAATTGGTACTCCCGCGTTTTGACATATATACAAGGTGTAGCACATAGAAAGCTAACTTTTTCAAACATTTCAGCCTTCTGAGTTTTTCAAAAAACTCGGCAACGCACAATTAACTTTTGCTATACGTACTGAAAACAATGCGCCGTCAGATTAAAAAATTCATATCTCAGAAAAAAGTTGGTACTCCCGCATTTTGACATATATACAAGTTGTACCACATAGTAGGCTAACTTTTAGAAAAATTTCAGCCACCAGCATTTCTCCAAAAACTCGGCAACGGACAATTAACTTTTGCTATACGTACTGAAAACGGTGTGCCGTCACATTAAAAAATTCATATCTCAGAAAAAATTGGTACTCCCGCATTTTGACATATATACAAGGTGTACCACATAGCAAGCTAACTTTTTGAAAAATTTCAGCCTTCTGTGTTTTTCAAAAAACTCGGAAACCCACAATTAACTTTTACTTTACGTACTAAAAGCGATGCGCCGTCATATTAAAAAATTCATATCTCCGAAAAAAATTGGTATTCCCGCGTTTTGACATATACACAAGGTATACCACATAGTAAGCTAACTTTTAGAAAAATTTCAGCTACCAGCGTTTCTCCAACAACTCGGCAACGGACAATTAACTTTTGCTTTACATACTAAAAGCGATGCGCCGTCATATTGAAAAATTCATATCTCCGAAAAAAATTGGTACTCCCGCGTTTTAACATATATACAAGGTGTAGCACATAGTAAACTAACTTTTTCAAAAATTTCAGCCTTCTGAGTTTTTCAAAAAACTCGGCAACGCACAATCAACTTTTGCTATACGTACTGAAAACAATGCGCCGTCAGATTAAAAAATTCATATCTCAGAAAAAAGTTGGTACTCCCGCATTTTGGCATATATATAAGGTGTACCACATAGCAAACTAACTTTTAGAGAAATTTCAGATGCCAGCGTTTCTCCAAAAACTCGGCAACGGACAATTAACTTTTGCTTTACGTACTAAAGGCGATGCGCCTTCACATTAAAAAATTCATATCTCAGAAAAAAATTGGTACTCCCGCATTTTGACATATATACAAAGTGTACCGCATAGTAAGCTAACTTTTTGAAAAATTTCAGCCTTCTGAGATTTTCAAAAAACTCGGCAACTCACAATTAACTTTTGCTATACGTACTGAACACAATGCGCCGTCAGATTAAAAAATTCATATCTCAGAAAAAAGTTGGTACTCCCGCATTTTGACATATATACAAGGTGTACCACATAGTAAACTAACTTTTAAAAAAATTTCAGCCACCAGCGTTTCTCAAAAAACTCGGCAACGGACAGTTAACTTTTTCTATACGTACTGAAAACGGTGCGTCGTCAGATTAAAAAATTCATATCTCAGAAAAAAATTGGTACTCCCGCGTTTAGACATATATACAAGGTGCACCACATAGCAAGCTAACTTCTTGAAAAATTTCAGACTTCTGAGTTTTTCAAAAAACTCGGCAACGCACAATTAACTTTTGCTCTACGTACTGAAAACAATGCGCCGTCAGATTAAAAAATTCATATCTCAGAAAAAAGTTGGTACTCCCGCATTTTGACATATATACAAGGTGTACCACATAGTAAGCTAACTTTTAGAAAAATTTCAGCCACTAGCGTTTCTCCAAAAACACGGCAACGGACAATTAACTTTTTCTATACGTACTGAAAACGGTGCGCCGTCAGATTGAAAAATTCATATCTCAGAAAAAAATTGGTACTCCCGCGTTTAGACATATATACAAGGTGTACCACATAGTAAGCTAACTTTTAGAAAAATTTCAGCCACCAGTGTTTCTCCAAAAACTCGGCAACGGACAAGTAACTTTTGCTTTACGTACTAAAAGCGATGCCGTCACATTAAAAAGTCATATCGCCGAAAAAATTGGTACTCCCGCGTTTTGACATATATATAAGGTGTAGCACATAGTAAGCTAACTTCTTGAAAAATTTCAGACTTTTGAGTTTTTCAAAAAACTCGGCAACGCACAATTAACTTTTGTTATACGTACTGAAAACAATGCGCCGTCAGATTAAAAAATTCATATCTCAGAAAAAAGTTGGTACTCCCGCATTTTGACATATATACAAGGTGTACCACATAGTAAGCTAACTTTTTGAAAAATTTCAGCCTTCTGTGTTTTTCAAAAAATTCGGCAACCCACAATTAACTTTTACTTTACGTACTAAAGGCGATGCGCCGTCATATTGAAAAATTCATATCTCCGAAAAAAATTGGTATTCCCGCGTTTTGACATATACACAAGGTATACCACATAGTAAGCTAACTTTTAGAAAAATTTCAGCCACCGGCGTTTCTCCAAAAACTCGGCAACGGACAATTAACTTTTGCTTTACGTACTAAAAGCGATGCGCCGTCATATTGAAAAATTCATATCTCCGAAAAAAATTGGCACTCCCGCGTTTTGACATAAAGGTGTAGCACATAGTAAGCTAACTTTTTCAAAAATTTTAGCCTTCTGAGTTTTTCAAAAAACTCGGAAACGCACAATTAACTTTTGCTATACGTACTGAAAACAATGCGCCGTCAGATTAAAAAATTCATATCTCAGAAAAAAGTTGGTACTCCCGCATTTTGGCATATATATAAGGTGTACCACATAGCAAACTAACTTTTAGAAATTTATCCAGTTTCTCCAAAAACTGGCAGACATTAAAAATTCTTACTCAGAAAAGGCTTCACCAATATTAATTAAAAAGTGTACCGCATTAAATAATTTTGAAAATTTAAGCTCTAATTTTAAAAATCGGCACTAATTAATTTTCAACTCTAAACTAAAATAAAATGCTTTAGCAAATTAAAATTCCTTAAAAGAGTATTTAAAGCTAAAATAAAAATGCCTTAGCATAATTTAAATTCTTTTAAAAGAATATTAAAACTAAAATAAAATGCCTTTAGCAATTAAATTCTTTCAAAGAGATATTTTAAAGCTAAATAAAAAATGCCCTTAGCAATTTAAATTCCTTCAAAGAGAATTTTAAACTAAAATCCAAAATGCTTTAGCATATTAAATTTTTTTTAAAAGAATATTTTAAAACTAAAATAAAATGCTTTAGCAATTTAAATTCTCTTTCAAAAGAACCATATTTTAAACTAAAATCAAAATGTCTTTTAGCAATTAAATTCTTTCAAAGAGATATTTTAAAACATTAAATCAAAATGCTTTAAGCAAATTAAATTCTCTTTAAAGAAATTTAAAACTAAAATAAAATGCCTTTGAATAGACAACATTAATTAACTTCAAAAGAGATACTTAAGCTTAAAATAAAATGCTTTAACAATTTAAAATTCTTTTTAAAGCAACCCACAATTAACTTTTACTTTACGTACTAAAAGCGATGCGCCGTCATATTGAAAAATTCATATCTCCGAAAAAAATTGGTACTCCCGCGTTTTGACATATACACAAGGTGTAGCACATAGTAAGCTAACTTTTTGAAAAATTTCAGCCTTCTGAGATTTTCAAAAAACTCGGCAACTCACAATTAACTTTTGCTATACGTACTGAACACAATGCGCCGTCAGATTAAAAAATTCATATCTCAGAAAAAAGTTGGTACTCCCGCATTTTGACATATATACAAGGTGTACCACATAGTAAACTAACTTTTAAAAAAATTTCAGCCACCAGCGTTTCTCAAAAAACTCGGCAACGGACAGTTAACTTTTTCTATACGTACTGAAAACGGTGCGTCGTCAGATTAAAAAATTCATATCTCAGAAAAAAATTGGTACTCCCGCGTTTAGACATATATACAAGGTGCACCACATAGCAAGCTAACTTCTTGAAAAATTTCAGACTTCTGAGTTTTTCAAAAAACTCGGCAACGGACAATTAACTTTTGCTCTACGTACTGAAAACAATGCGCCGTCAGATTAAAAAATTCATATCTCAGAAAAAAGTTGGTACTCCCGCATTTTGACATATATACAAGGTGTACCACATAGTAAGCTAACTTTTAGAAAAATTTCAGCCACCAGCGTTTCTCCAAAAACTCGGCAACGGACAATTAACTTTTTCTATACGTACTGAAAACGGTGCGCCGTCAGATTGAAAAATTCATATCTCAGAAAAAAATTGGTACTCCCGCGTTTAGACATATATACAAGGTGTACCACATAGTAAGCTAACTTTTAGAAAAATTTCAGCCACCAGTGTTTCTCCAAAAACTCGGCAACGGACAAGTAACTTTTGCTTTACGTACTAAAAGCGATGCGCCGTCACATTAAAAAAGTCATATCGCCGAAAAAAATTGGTACTCCCGCGTTTTGACATATATATAAGGTGTAGCACATAGTAAGCTAACTTCTTGAAAAATTTCAGACTTTTGAGTTTTTCAAAAAACTCTGCAACGCACAATTAACTTTTGTTATACGTACTGAAAACAATGCGCCGTCAGATTAAAAAATTCATATCTCAGAAAAAAGTTGGTACTCCCGCATTTTGACATATATACAAGGTGTACCACTTAGTAAACTAACTTTTAGAAAAATTTCAGCCACCAGCGTTTCTCCAAAAACTCGGTAACGGACAATTAACTTTTGCTTACGTACTAAAAGCGATGCGCCGTCACATTGAAAAATTCATATCTCCAGAAAAATTGGTACTCCCACGTTTTGACTTATATAAAGTATCTTCCACATAATGAACTATCCCATACAAAAATTTTGGCCTGTTTGATTTTTCCAAAAACTAAAAAACGGAACGTTAATTGTTTAGAGTTTTGTCGAGTTGTGCCGAGTATTGCCTTATAATAGTATTATCACACAGTGAGAATCGCTGGTAGGTTCTAAGCTTCTCTCACCGGGATGTATTAGAATAGGTGGTAAGGATGTTTAGGCTTCGGAATCAGATTTAAGAAATTAGAAAACGTTCTATTTTTTATTTGAAGTAGTATTAATGCGAATATATATTTATGTTTAAAATTAATAATTCTCGAATGCGAATTGTATGCATTGTAGTTCTCTCATGTTAGGGTGAACACCATCTCTAAAATGAAATAAAATTGTGTTACAGTATTTAGAACTTATAATATTAACCTTTCAAAGTATATCCACTCCTGTGGAACATTTTCAAAAATTTCAATGATACGTATGTGTGCTGTGAAAAGAATTTTGATTAGTAACCTGATTTCTTTTATATATAAAACGAGTACCAGTTTCTAAAGTGCGTATGAACGCATTATATTTCTCCAATGATTGTCGCTGAAGGGCAGTACATTTCATTAGGGGTGGAAGTGTACATAAATATATAACCTTAACTTTGCACTCTACTAATCGTTTGAGTACATGTTGTAAAGAATTCCTCATGGAATAGTATCCGTGGTTCTAAAAAATTTAAGTAGACACATAATTTATATTAATAATAGATTGATAGTTTATACTTTCAAAATGTCGTTTGTGCCGATCATCACCACTACGTGATTAGCCAACGTGTAATCAAGCTTGTTGCTCAAACTGTAACGTGCATTTTTGGTGGCCTAACATTTTTAGTCTACTTAATTCTTAAAATACATCGTTTTTGGATCGCGGTTGGTATAAAGTAAATACTTCCGCCTAGTTTTCAGATTGATATGCAAGTTGAATCGCCGGTATTAATTTTAAAAGATGGTTTAGTTGTAAATTGGAATACTCGTAACATTACTTTCCACTTGTCTTTAATAAATAATCCCGCTGTAATTAATATGTGGATATACAGTCGAGGTAGGCGATCAGAAGTTGTACCAGTAGGATTAGATATAAACAAAAAAGGGTCGGGTTTTGTTCTTGCTTGCGGGATGTCAAAAATTAAGTGTAAGATACGGTTTTTCTGGTTGAACTAAAATGGTAGAGTTGATGAAACTCGACGCACGTGTGTTCGAAGAACTTTCGACGTACGGCTTTAGTGCTTACGCGTGTCTAATAAATGTTTTTAGTCGTCTTTCTTATGGGAAAAAAAGCCGTAGAACTAACTGTCGCGGAGTCGTAGTTGGTCTTTGGTCCCGATATGGGAATTACATTAAAGATACTGTTTCGTTCTACTTTTAACTCGATGCCCGCCGTTTTTAAGGACATGGTTACGGATTCCCTTTAGTGATACATGTGCTTTACTTATTATGGCTTTTGCTGCTTGCTTTGTTTGGTGATATTTAAACTGTGACAGACTACCGGTATACAAAAGTAGTGGTTGAAGTTCCTCGCTGCTTTTTGTATGATTATGCAACTAATATACCTAGTTCCTTCGCGTAATAAGGTCCGCTGCTAACCCCAGTGAAAGCAGTCAGTGTGATTAGGGTAAGTTGTGATAAGTTCCATCAACACCCTCACAGTCTAGGGTGCAGTGCTTCGTTAGTGCCAGACCTTGTGGATCCCACACTGCAATGGCAAGGAAGCGGTACTGAAGGACTTTGTGTAAGTTGCACTATTTCCTATTTGTTCTTACTGGAAATATCTACCCGTTTGTTTGTGCCATATTTCTTGTCGTTCTGACACCTTTTCCATAGACTTGCCCGTTATTTAATAACAAAAAAAAAGAACAATCAACCCTACTGAATGACTCAGAACAATTGTGCTTATCTACTTATTTATGCCTTTGCTAAAAATTTTACTAAATTACTTAGATTAATTATGTCCTACCTATTTATAACGAACAATCGACCATACTGAATGACTCAGAACAATTGTGCTTATCTACTTATTTATGTCTTTGCTAAAAATTTTACTAAATTACTTAGAGTAATTATGTCTTACCTATTTATATTATTTTTGTTACATTTTACCCGAATTATGTTTAATTGGTGTGTGATGAAACGTTTCTGCTACTCCCCAATATGACCTCACTTTGTACTCAGAATTTTTCTGTACTGCTATTACTGTTGTTAGATTATAGAGTTTATCTAAACAGTTGCTCTTATTTATTCTATAAAGTACTGAACCATTTATGCTTGATCCATAGGCTATGCTTTTTCTCTGTTTCAGGTTTGCAGAACTAATTTGTTTTTCTTTCAGGTTTACTATTCTAAGTTTTCTATGGCAGGTACTGGTACTAACTCCTGACAGCTGCGTCCCTTATAGATTGGTCTGCTTTCTAACCCCCACTCTCCGATTGAGCCCGGTCACTGTTTTTCTTGGATTTTCTTTTGTTACGCATGGCTACGAGCCAATGTGACATAACTTTGACGCACAACGTGGCGTCTACTAGAAATACGTAACAAAACACCTTCCTATTCGTTTTTTTAGATTGTTGATTGTTTGGCCACCAATTGCCAATTCGACATAAATTGTTTGTCGTCGTGCGTTTCCTGAAATTGGGAAATTTAAAAATGCTGAATTTGTCACCCTCAGATACCCGCCACTAGGATCTCTTATTTCGTATGAAAAGTACAAGGATGTTTTACATAACGCATTTCTTTTTACTTATCTTTAGTAACAATAATAGTATTATACAATTCATCACGTGGTTCTACATTTGTAGTATGTTGGCGTTTGCTACATTAAAGAATACCAACTTGTAATATACGTATAAAAATACATCTCAATTAAAAAATTCGTTTGGAATGTTTTCTTTTTTAATAAAACGCAGTTAACACTATGGGTACGAATGTTAGATATGGGTACATTCCTTCAAAGAAATCGTTTGTTCCTAGTAAATGTTCCTGTCTTTATTATACGCTTTACTCTTATGAGATCCCTGACGTGCACAAAATGGTTAAAATTAAATTAATTTTAAGCGTAAAAGCAATAAAACAACATATACAATTAATTTCGCATATTTAAAATATGTAGATTGATCTAGTCATTTAATTGTTTGGTTACGTTTAATTTTCCTTATATTTATAAATATTCTATGGTTGATATATTGAAATACTAATTTTATTGCTACCTATGGAGTTTGCGATTAGAATTGCATATTTTAAAATTCTATTAAAAATGCTTTATTGCTGGCATGGCAAGTATGTATTATTGAACGCCATTTTGCGTGCTACTGAATCATACTGCTTATTTCTTAAAACTTTTATAATAATAAAGGCCATTAAACAATTTTCTAATAAAACCCATTTTAAAATATCAGAGTCCAGTAGCGTAAAGAAAATTGCTGCGTTTTAAATCACAAACATTAATTTCAATAAATACATGGCTCACCGAATTCAGCATATTTTTTTAATAAGGCGATATATTTCGGAAATATAATTTGAAAAGAACTTTAATTAAAAAATATACTTAAAAGAGATTTCATGTGGTTTTCTTGCCCTATACTATATAGAAGTTGTATTATTTATGTGCTAAACTTAGCTTCATACCACAACATCCAAAGATTGTTATCGTATTAGTTTGTACAGGAAATAGTTTAAGCTCAGGTAAACGATATTCCTAGAAAATGTTCATAAATAGAAAGCACTTAACCCTATACCCTTCTTTTGTATATTGGCGGAGTTATACTTGTGTGCGGAAAATTCTAACATTTTAGTCAATTGTGTTCTACTTTGCAAACCATAAAGCCGCTAAGCACAATCTATATCTCAATTTCATTTTGATAAAAAATGGCATCTCGAAAAGTTAACATCAATCTATCCAAAGATTTAGCAGCATTTCTTGCTACAAAATGAAAAGTATAGCTGAATTGGAAGGTGTTACCTGCGGATATAATTCGGTCTTTTGTGAAGCAGCATTGCACATATTTGGCACAGATGCACAGGAAAAACGGAAACTTCTTCTACGTAGATGGATAAGAAATTCAGGAAACATAAGGGAAGTATTGGTACAATTATTAAATAATAAAAAGGATAATGTAGAAGTTGGTTTAGAAAATGTAAATAAAGTTAATGTACACTCGCAAAAACGACCAAAGTATTAACGATGGTAATTGCCCCGATGCTAAGCTTTTAAATTCAGTTGCTACTTCCATGCTAGATTTAAATGATAATTCAGGTACCGATAATGATTCGTTAAATAAATGTTTGAATGATGTACTCGCCAGAGAAAGCGATATAAATTCTAATTTAAAAGATCAGTGTATTGGCGAAAGACGTTCCTTTAAATTTACTGCAAAACTTGATAACATTTTTCAAGAGCCCTATAAATTTCATCCAAATTATCTATTTTTTCTATGGCAATACATAATGACTGTCTATTGTGTATGCCCAATGAAAATGATAAATAAGCGTGTTAATCTCACATATAACAATGCCGTGGTGTATATACGTTGTTTATACAAAACTTGCCGCACATTCACATGTACTATTGATTTGAATAAAATTAGCGAAGATGGTTTTGTGAAGTGCGACTTATTGGTTACTGGATTTTTTAATCATGAGGGGCCATTACGTCGCAAGCAAATTCGGGGACATACACGCGTTTTAGCAAAAATAGAGTTAGAAAAAATCACATTACATTTGATTTTCCAATGCTCCACTCGAAGGTACTGCATTGGCCAGAAAGCGAGTTTTTTTTACCTGGAAAATTTGGAATTTTGCCGAACCCTTGCTGTTCCAAGCAAGGTAGGGATCTTTAACGTGCGTGACAACACTCACACACGGGACCTCCATTTTACCTCTCATCCGAACGAGGGTGTATTTTGTGAAAAATGCTCGCCTAACATTTTTCAAGCGGACCGTGTCGGGATTCGAACCCGGGACCTTGGGCGTAGTAGTCACACACATACCACTACGCCACGGAGCCGCTAAGAAAAAATCACAGCGCATAAACTTGAACAAAATAAAATTTTAAATGCCAACGAAGATCTCCTTAAATTAAAAACCGTTCACGACATTCCCACACGAGGAGTGGCCAGAACTATTAAATCGGAAGCACTTTGCCAAAGAGATCCTTGCCGTGATGATTTTGAGGCAATTCGAATAATGCTTTTAAAACAAAATCAACAATATATTAGACACATTAGTGCTGGTCCGCACATATGTGTTTATTTATACTTAGACTGGTGCTCAAGCTTGGGTTCTAGATTATTAAAAGTAAATAAAAATATTGCCCTTTATTTAGATTGTACAGGTGGTGTAGTTAGAAAGTTTACTGAAATAAGTAAAAAAGTATTTTACTATGCTGGAGTAACACATTATCCAACAGAAAATGGAATGGTTACGGTCCCTATGTTTGAAATGATATCAAATTCACATACTAGTAATGCAATAAGATACTGGCTTCACAACTACAAATGTTTTCGATCAAATGTAATACCGTTTAACAGCGTTGTTACTGATTTTAGCTGGGCTCTGATTAATGCAGTTGTTTTAACCTTTGCAGGTAAGTCTATTTTGGAATACTTACAAACTACTCACGAAATATTAGAGAATGATCGCGACATTAATGGCGTCGATATTTTCACGATTCATTTATGTTGTTCTCATTTTACCAAATTAGTTGCATCAGATGCTACAGCGGCCTCCCCAAAAAATAAACAATTAAAATATTTTCTCATTAGTGGAGTCGTAAATAATTTAATGCACGCTGAGAGTTACGACCAAGCAAAACGAATGTTTGCTGATTATGCATTAATTTTATGCAGTCGAAAATTAACAAATGCCGTAACCGAAGCTCTTAGTAGATTTGAAAATTATGAAACCACAGAAATTTACGAGGAAGACAGCGACGCGGCAGCTGAATTTTTCAATAAAAACGAAAACTATAATTTAAAGACCTTATACACACAAAGTCCTTTCTTTAAAGATTTTTTAAAAAAGAGACCTAAAGACGAAAATGGTAAAGTAATATATGACAAGTCCACCGACGTCGCAGACAATCCGTGGTATTGTCCAAAATTTCTAAAGACATGTTTAAAAAAGTATATGCCCAATTTTCCATTGTGGAGCGGAATTTTAGTCAGGCACGAAGTTAAAGACGTATATTCAAATGCTCTAGTCGAATCATGGTTTAATGTAGTTAAAAACACGATATTGGAAAAACAAAGGAACTTAAAATGCAATAGATTTATTGAAAAAATGCGCAACTACCACGAATGCAAACGTAAAATCCTAAAATATAATTTAGTTTCTCGAAAACGAAAACGCACAATGAAGTTAGCCACTGTACTAAATAATACAGAAGAAAAATGGAATAGAACTGCAAAAAAGACGCGGAAAAATGTGCATATACGCAAGAAAATTTGTTTAATGAAAGCTACAACATTTTTAGAAGAAAACTCCGAAAATAATTTTTACAGCAACTCCGTTTTTAAGTACCAGAAATTCTTTACTAATTCATTTTTAAAACTGAGAAAGAGGCTGTTTATATAGCAAAGTATGATTTGTATGATTTTTATTATCAGGATTTAGATATCCGAGATTTCTGCACATTAAACATTGGAGAATGGGTTGTAAATGTTATAATAGATCTGTTTGCACGCCTATTAATAAAAGACAATATGCTTTTTGTGGCCTCTCCAAGCATTTCCCCAAATGAGTTAATCTTCAATAACCCACATTTGCGAGAACTTGTTTGTGCTAATTAAAAAAAAAAGCTTTTTATTCCAATAATATTAAATGATCATTGGACCTTAATATTTGCAAACGGTCATGCAAAGAAGTTTTATTACTTCAATTCTCTTAAACAAAATGACTTAACTCTAAAAATTGAAGCGGCCAAATATTTTGAAAAATATTTAAAAATTTTAGTTAACTGCTCCATTGAAACTGAAGGGTGGTCAAATATCCGCACTAAACATCCGAAACAAAAAGATGGCTACAATTGTGGCGTATTTGTAATGCATTACATCCATAACATAATAACTAACGCAGGGGTGTTCATTAATGACGATAATTTTGAAGCAGATACCTATCGTACTTTTTTACAAAATTATCTTTTGAATCGTTCTATAAATATTGATGAGTATTGCATGTACTGTGCCCGATCTGGGCCTTGCAGTTTTGATTCTTCTTGGAGGGGGTGCAGTCAATGCGGTCAATGGATAAGGCTAGCCAACAATGCACCAGGTTTAACTGAATCTGACCGTTGTTGTCATAAAAGTAGAAACGATTCGGCTAACGAATGGGTAGCATGTGATGTGTGCCAACGTTGGATACACTTCAATTGTATAACCGATTCAAACATTAACCCAACCTCTTACAAGTACATTGACTTTAAATGTAAAATATGTAACAAATAATTGTAATTGTAAATTAAATGTGCTTCTCCCAGAAATCTTTCTGTTCAGGGGATTATGGGCTGTCTAATATGCCGCGATAAATAACTTTAGACTTTTCGCATAATTTGCCCGTTGAAAGGGTTGTGGATTGTCTAAAATGCGCGATAAATAACTTTAGACTTTTCGCATAATTTGCCCGTTGAAAGGGTTGTGGATTGTCTAAAATGCGCGATAAATAACTTTAGGCTTTTCGCATAATTTGCCCGTTGAAAGGGTTGTGGATTGTCTAATTCCCTCCTTAAGTTCCATCCACAGGTATCTTATCCTCAATTGCATGATATTAGGCTTTCTATCAAATTATTACAGTTCCTGAGTTTAACAGTCTTTCTGCAAATTTTATTTAAATACGAAACTTGTTCAATTGAAACCCATCTTTGGTTTAGGAAAAATTTATTGACAACTAAATTTACAAATAATTACCACTACGATTAGGGCACATATCCCGTTGTTTCGGCAACCTATGTATACCCTGCCTAAAGAAATCATGTGACTACTGCTAGAAGAATTCTTTCACGGCGTTTTGTACTTCTTCGTCCGACTAAAAACTGCTACCTTTTAACGCTTTTTTCAGTGGTCCAAAGATGTGAAAATCGCAAGGCGTAAATCGGGACTATAGGGTGGGTGCTCTAATATCCTCCATTTCTTTCGCTGTAGAGTTTCTTTCACTACGTTAGCAACATGAGGTCGAGCATTGTCGCGAAGCAGAATGACACCATGTGAAAGCTTCCCTGGACGTTTTCGTCTTATTCCTTGATGGGGTTTGTTCAAAGTTTTATTATACAGGTTTGCGTTGATACGCACCCGGGGTTCTGTAAATTCTATCAACAAGGGTCCTTGATGGTCGAAAAAAAAACATCAATATCACATTACCGGCAGAAGGTTGAACTTTCAACTTCTTTGCTGGCGGAGAATTTGCGTGTTTCCATTGCATCGATGACAGCTTACTGGATGGTTCAAAATAATGACACCAAGATTTGCCGTCAGCATTTATTGACGAGAGAAAATCGTTACCACTTTGTCTGTATTTCGTGAGGTGTTGTAAAGTTAAGCCCATTCGCAAGTTTTTTTGGTTCTCTGACAAAGGCAAGGAACACATTGCGCACAAACTTTGCTGTAACCTAGTTTGTGTACGATGCTATGAACAGATCCTATACTCACACCAACATTTTCTGAAATTATTGTGATTGAAACTCGACGATTTTCTCTAATCAGGCTTCCACACATGCCATATTCCTGTCTGTTGACGCAGTACACATTGCATCTGGTCGGGGCTTATCATTCGTCCCTTCGCGTTCATTCTTACATTTTTGGCACCATTCCTTGACAGTTTGATACGCAAAACACGCGTTTTCATACACTGCTTGCATTCGTGTATGACTTTCCAATGGTTGCAAACCTTCAGCATACAGAAATTAAATGACCGCACGCGGATCACATTTGGTCGGATTGTAAACAACAAACGTCATTTTAAAGTCACAATACTTAAAATCGCTGTCAAATATATACGACAAAACAGACCAGTGGGAAATTTACAAACACCACTAACCTTACAAAACGTCAGTTGAGAGATTACAATTGTCTCCAAGGCTAACCTGACCAAAGATTGGTTTCAATTGAACAACCCTTGTATCATGCTTTCATTATTTGTTGAATCAAATTTTATTCTCTATCCTAAATATCTTTTATTACATATCCTCTCCTTCCCGGTGAGATATACTCAGAACCTACTCGCGGTTCTCACTGTGTGATAATATTACATGTATTATTAGCCAATACTGAGTACAACTGGAGAAAACTCTAAGAAATTAATGGTCTGCTTTGAGATTAGACATACAATCTGGCCGAAAATTTTTCAATGACAACTAATTATGTGGAGAACCCTATGTAGAAAACAAAACGAAGGAGTACCAATTTTTTTCGGAGATATGAATTTTTCAATATGACGGTCCATCTCTTTTTGTACGTAAAGCAAAAGTTAATTGTGAGTTGCCGAGTTATTTAAAAAACTCAGAAGGCTGAAATTTTTCAAAAAGTTAGATTGCTATGTGGTACATCTTGTATATATGTCAAAACGCGCGAGTACCAATTTTTTTCTGAGATATGAATTTTTTAATCTGACGACGCACAGTTTTCAGTACGTATAGCAAAAGTTAATTGTCCGTTGCCGAGTTTTTGGAGAAACGCTGGTGGCTGAAATTTTTCAAAAAGTTAGCTTGCTATGTGGTACACCTTGTATATATGTCTAAACGCGGGAGTACCAATTTTTTTCGGAGATATGCATTTTTCAATGTGACGGCGCACCGTTTTCAGTACGTATAGCAAAAGTTAATTGTCCGTTGCCGAGTTTTTGGAGAAACGCTGGTGGCTGAAATTTTTCAAAAAGTTAGCTTACTATGTGGTACACCTTGTGTATATGTCAAAACGCGGGAGTACCAATTTTTTTCGGAGATATGAATTTTTAATGTGACGGCGCATCGCTTTTAGTACGTAAAGCAAAAGTTAATTGTGCGTTGCCGAGTTTTTTGAAAAACTCAGAAGGCTGAAATTTTTCTAAAAGTTAGCTTACTATGTGGTACACCTTGTATATATGTCAAAACGCGGGAGTACCAATTTTTTTCTGAGATATGAATTTTTTAATCTGACGACGCACCGTTTTCAGTACGTATAGCAAAAGTTAATTGTCCGTTGCCGAGTTTTTGGAGAAACGCTGGTGACTGAAATTTTTCAAAAAGTTAGCTTTCTATGTGGTACACCTTGTATATATGTCTAAACGCGGGAGTACCAATTTTTTTCGGAGATATGCATTTTTTAGTCTGACGACGCACCGTTTGCAGTACGTACAGCAAAAGTTAATTGTCCGTTGCCGAGTTTTTGGAGAAACGCTGGTGGCTGAAATTTTTCAAAAAGTTAGCTTTCTATGTGGTACACCTTGTGTATATGTCAAAACGCGGGAGTACCAATTTTTTTCGGAGATATGAATTTTTTAATGTGACGGTGCATCGCTTTTAGTACGTAAAGCAAAAGTTAATTGTGCGTTGCCGAGTTTTTTGAAAAACTCAGAAGGCTGAAATTTTTCAAAAAGTTAGCTTACTATGTAGTACACCTTGTACATATGTCAAAATGCGGGAGTACCAATTTTTTTCTAAAATATGAATTTTTTAATCTGACGGCGCACCGTTTTCAGTACATATAGCAAAAGTTAATTGTCCGTTGCCGAGTTTTTGGAGAAACGCTGGCGGCTGAAATTTTTCAAACAGTTAGCTTTCTGTGTGGTACACCTTGTGTATATGTCAAAACGCGGGAGTACCAATTTTTTTCGGAGATATGAATTTTTTAATGTGACGGCGCATCGCTTTTAGTACGTAAAGCAAAAGTTAATTGTGCGTTGCCGAGTTTTTTGAAAAACTCAGAAGGCTGAAATTTTTCAAAAAGTTAGCTTACTATGTGGTACACCTTGTATATATGTCAAAATGCGGGAGTACCAATTTTTTTCTGAGATATGAATTTTTTAATCTGACGGCGCACCGTTTTCAGTACGTATAGCAAAAGTTAATTGTCCGTTGCCGAGTTTTTCGAGAAATGCTGGTGGCTGAAATTTTTTTAAAAGTTAGCTTACTATGTGGTACACCTTGTATATTTGTCGAAACGCGGGAGTACCAATTTTTTCGGAGATATGACGGCGCATCGCTTTTAGTACGTAAAGCAAAAGTTAATTGTGCGTTGCCGAGTTTTTGTAAAACTCAGAAAGCTGAAATTTTTCAAAAAGTTAGCTTACTATATGGTACACCTTGTGTATATGTCAAAACGCGAGAGTACTAATTTTTTTCGGTGATATGAATTTTTTAATGTGACGGCGCATCGCTTTTAGTACGTATAGCAAAAGTTAATTGTCCGTTGCCGAGTTTTTGAAGAAACGCTGGTGGTTCAAATTTTCCTAAAAGTTAGTTTACTATGTGGTACACCTTGTATATATGTCAAAACGCGGGAGTACTAATTTTTCTTCGGAGATATGTATATTTTAATGCGAGGCCCACTGCTCCTAGTAGGTATACTTAAAAGTTAATTGTCCAATTTAAGTTTTTGATATAACGTACACCGTTGAGTCTTTTCTCAAGGTTAGTTTATCATATTGTTATTGTACCCTGCAACAAGGAATCTTTAATTCCAATTAGTTGCTTAGATACAAGTAAAAGTTAATTGTGGGTTTCCGAGTTTTTTGAAAAACACAGAAGGCTGAAATTTTTCAAAAAGTTAGCTTACTATGTGGTACACCTTGTATATATGTCAAAATGCGGGAGTACCAGTTTTTTCTGAGATATGAATTTTTTAATGTGACGGCGCACCGTTTTCAGTACGTATAGCAAAAGTTAATTGTCCGTTGCCGAGTTTTTGGAGAAATGCTGGTAGCTGAAATTTTTCTAAAAGTTAGCCTACTATGTGGTACAACTTGTATATATGTCAAAATGCGGGAGTACCAATTTTTTCTGAGATATGAATTTTTTAATCTGACGGCGCACCGTTTTCAGTACGTATAGCAAAAGTTAATTGTCCGTTGCCGAGTTTTTGGAGAAACGCTGGTGGCTGAAATTTTTTAAAAGTTAGCTTACTATGTGGTACACCTTGTATATATGTCGAAACGCGGGAGTACCAATTTTTTCGGAGATATGACGGCGCATCGCTTTTAGTACGTAAAGCAAAAGTTAATTGTGCGTTGCCGAGTTTTTGTAAAAACTCAGGAAGCTGAAATTTTTCAAAAAGTTAGCTTACTATGTGGTACACCTTGTATATATGTCAAAATGCGGGAGTACCAATTTTTTTCTGAGATATGAATTTTTTAATCTGACGGCGCACCGTTTTCAGTACGTATAGCAAAAGTTAATTGTCCGTTGCCGAGTTTTTGAAGAAACGCTGGTGGCTGAAATTTTCCTAAAAGTTAGTTTACTATGTGGTACACCTTGTATATATGTCAAAACGCGGGAGTACCAATTTTTCTTCGGAGATATGTATATTTTAATGCGAGGCCCACTGCTCCTAGTAGGTATACTTAAAAGTTAATTGTCCCATTTAAGTTTTTGGTATAACGTACACCGTTGAGTCTTTTCTCAAGATTAGTTTATCATATTGTTATTGTACCCTGCAACAAGGAATCTTTAATTCCAATTAGTTGCTTAGATATTAATTGTTTTATGGCATAAGATATATTATAGTCCTGTCCAATATAATAGATGTGCGGTTGTGATTATAGTTCGTTGCCGAGTCGCGCGTTGCTAACTTGACACACATCTTGAAAGCCAGGCCGTTTTGCGAGCATGCTACGAGTGAGATTTCCTAGGTACCGACTTAAGATTTCAAAACGGTCTTTTGCTGATGACGAAACGCTGTCAAGCCCCTCAAGTGTTAACCGCTGGAAAATTTACCACACTTTCCGTAAGCACTTACGTTTGGGTAAGTACCAATTTAACGGAACAAGATATGTTTTATATATATTTTCAATAATTTTTTAGATAATAAGAGCCTCATATTCAGCTTCTATGGTTTTAAGGAATCTCCAATGATTGATATTGATACTGATTCGTGATAATTTTGATAAACGACGAACGCTTATGTCTCATTAGTAACGATCACTTATATTAATGTAAAACAAAAAACTAATAAATATTTTGAGCCAATTTTCATGTATTAGATATGTGTCATAAAGAACACTACTGTTTTTTGGAAAAAGTAGAATGCTTTTACTCAGTGTAAACTAGCGATATGTTGTCTGAATTTCTTACACAGTTTATGCGGTCCAAATTAAATCTGTTCTCAAAAATATAGCTTTATCGAGTTACCCAAAGAAGTATGCAGATTCGAGTGTCTCATTGCGAGTAAACGTGCATATTGGTGCTCCCTTTGCTTTTCGGTTTATATTTAGAGATCCACTTACGCAGAATCAAATGAGTGAAATTAAAATTCGTGTTTCAGCTGCAGTCAGTCAAGGATATATCCTGCTCCAACAATGAACTATGAATGAAATTGTAAATCTCGTTGTGCATAGCATTCTAGAAGAAGTAAATTACAAACTTGAAGAATTCAGTAATAAATATAAACCATTATCAAAGATAATCGAATGTTAAAGTCAAAAGTCTATATGCATAAGTGGTATTTATGTGTAGCAATGTACGAGTGCTTGACTTAGAACAGTTGCCTTGCGAGAGCTATTATGAGTAATACTATTTCAAGAATACAAATGGTAAGAAAAAGCGTGTTAGGCTATTTAAGTGACAATAATCAAAATGAAGTTATTCACATTTTGAGTGAGAAATCGAACAAAAATTATTATTGTCTTACACAGGAGAAAATACTAGGTACTAGGTACTAGTCATACTTGACTCATCTGTTTCGTAATGTTTAATTAAAAACAATTTTAACGTGACGTAGCAGCTCGGCGTATCTGAGCTATCCGTTCCTTACCGTTTTAAAACTCACATCATAAGTCGATTTTAAATTAGTGTCCTATTATAGCCTTTGATTTTATACTGCTTGTTTCCTTCAGACAACTGACATCGGAGGACTGAAGTTCATCGACTTTAAGAAGAATATGCAGCCCCAAATACTGGGAAACCGCCTACAAAAACCACGCGGAAGAAAAGATCGGAATTCTCAAAGCCGAGAACCCAAAACATGCCCCTGTTGAAATAGGTTTCCAACTCGGTAACGAGGTATTAACGACACCTATACTGAGGTACATGACTAACAGTGGTAGGCTGAGTATCAGTGATTTGGTAACTGCGATATTACATTTAACTGTTGCATTTAGTAAGTTTTTTGCAAGTAACCGAGGGTTGTTTGTACCTTTCTTTATCTGTTTGTGAGGTAAAGGATCCTTCTCAGAACGTAAGTAAGTATTGAGCTTAGTTCATCTGAGGTTCGTATGAGGCTAAGCTTTATATACTGATGCAATTTGTTTCAATGGCTAAAAGTTCGTTAACTTGTTAAAAATAATTGTAGTTATTTGCATTTATGTAAAAACTGTAAATATTGGAAAAATTAATAAAGTTTTATATTGACGCCAGCTGGAAATTTTCGTACCGTTATTAAGGAACGAATTACGTTATTATTCGTAAATGAACTTAAAAATTACTAGCCGAAAACAGAGAATCGAAAATTTGAAAAATTGTAAATTTTGAGAATTGGAAATTTGAGAATGAAGACTTTGCGAACTAAGAATTTGAGAAATAGAAATTTTATGACTAAAAATTTTGAGAAATGAAAATTTTAAAAAATGGAAATTTTGATCAGTGAGAACTTTGAGAATTAACATTTTAAGAAATGAAAATTTTCACCATTTGAAATTTTGAATTATAGAAATTTTGAGAATTGAAAATTGTGAAAAATAAAATTTGGAGAATTGGAAATTCATAAAAAGGAAATTGAGGTATGGAAACTTTAAGAAATGGAAATTTTAAGAATTGGATACTTTGGGAAATGAGAATTTCAGAAATTTGAAGTTTTCAGAACTGGAAACTGAGAATTAAAAATTCTATGATATGATTTCGAGTATTAGGAACCCTGATGTTAAAGGTTTTTAAAAAGTGAAAAATTTTTATAAAAAATTCTGCAAAATAAAAAAATGTAAGAATAGGGGATTTTGAAAAATAAAAATACTTAGAAATTTAAATTTTGTTAACTGGGAATTTTGAGAAAATAGGAAGTTTGAAAATTAAAAATTTCACGAATTTATAATTTTGGTAAGTCGAATTTAAGGAACTAGAAAATTTTCATAAATGAAAATTTTATAATTAGAATTTTTTCAAGTTCAGAATTTGAGAATTGGATATCTTGCGTTATATGTTATAAGAATTAGGTACCTTAAAAATTAGAAAATTTAAAATTAGAAATTATGAAAATTGGTAATTTACAAGATGGAAAATTCTGAAGATTGAAATTTTGAGAATTCGAAACTTTGAGATTGAATATTTTAGAAATTAGAATTTCTGAAAACTATGTACTGAAATTGATAATTGCCTTGATAATTGGAAAATTCTCAAATTAGAAATTTTAAGAATTGGAAATTTTGCAAATCGGAAACTTCCAGAGAAATGGAAATTTTGGAATAGCGAATCTAAACTGGGAAATTCCTATAAATGGAAATTTCAAATTTATAGAGCTCGAATTTTGAGAATTGAAAATTTGACGTTAGATGTTTTAAAAATTAAGTACCTTATACAGTCAGAATTTCAAAAATTGAAAATTATGAGAAATGGTAATTTTTAAAATTGCAAATACTGAGAATTCGGCATTTTGAGTACTGGAAGCATTGGAATTAGATATTTTAAGATTTAGGGAGAATTTTCAAATTAGAAAATTTGAGAAATGGAAATTTCGAAAATTAAAAATTTTGAGAAATGGAAAGTTCAGAATTGGAAATTTTGTGAATGAAGAATTTAGAGAATTGGATAACTGATATTTGGAAATTGTGAGAAATGTAAACTTTGAGATTGAAAATTTTGAAAAATAAATATCTTAAGCAATGGAAATTTTGAGAGATTACAATTTAAGAAATTTCGTTTTTGAGGTTTTGAAAATTTGAGAAATGGAAATTTTGAGAATTGTAAATTTTAGAAAATGGCAATACTGAGCATTGGAAATTTTGAGAAATGGAAATTTTGAAAATTGGAAACTTTGAGAAATAAAAATTTTATAAATGAAAAATTTGAGGATGGGAAGTTTTGAGAAATGGTAAATTCGATAATTAAAAATTTCGAGAATTAGAAACAGAACTGGAAAATTCTGTTACAAAGAGATTTTAATAATTGAAATTTTTGAAAGTTAAAATTAAAATCTTGAAAATTCAAATCTTGCTAATTGGAGATTTGAGGACTAAAAATTGGGGAAATTAAAATTTTTGTAAATTGGGAATGTAAAATTGAAAATTTTGAGAATTAAACATTTCGCACTCAAAGATTTTGCTTATTAGAGATTTTGAGAGTTGTAAATACGAAGCAGTGTAGAATTGCTCAGAATCGGAAATTGTAAGAATTTTGAAAATTGAAAATTAAAGTACAAAAATTTTTAAAATTTAGAGTATTGATAAAATCACAACAATGACGTCATACATAGTAATTCGTGCTGCAAAATTTATAGAGATCACGCGTGTAAAATGATATAGTGCGTTAACATTACATTTTAGTATATTTTGCCTTTTCCTACTGATTTTGCAATGCACTGCTGACAAACCTATTTTATTCGGTTCGAAATTAACGCAATTGTTTTTTTATAAAAACTGAACCTATTCTCAACACTTGGTAACGTAGCCCACACCTAGCTGTATGACTTCATGACCCTGATTCGACGAATCCAGTATATAATGTAATATACATAAAAATAAGTTAGTGTGATTTAAACTTAAAATAATTAAAAAATGGATGAAACATAAAATAAATACATTGAACAAATGGTTTATGCAAAATAAATAAGGTTAAGATAATAAATCAAGTCAGTAAGAGCTAACTTCACACACGGCACACAAATCGTTTTCGTTAGTTTGTGAGAGCATATGAACCCTCAACGCACTTCTATGAGATGCAAAATAAGTACATTAATCTCATAAAATCGATTTTGTTAGTGCGAGACTGCATATGAGCTTTCCAAATACCTTTAAGAAGTGCAAAATAAGCACACAATAAATATATAAATAACTGTTTGTTAATACATGAGGACATAGGAACTTTCAGTGCACTTTTATAGGATGCAGAATAGTCACACAAACGGCATGCAAATTGTCGTTTGTTAATATGCGACTGCATGTGGCTCTTCAGTTTACTTCTCTAGTATACAGAGTAATTACTTAAAGTGTATGCAAATGGACGTTCATTAAAATGTGAAAACATATAAACCTTTAAATGGTTTTTATAAGAATCATAGCATGTAAACGCACGCTCGTTCGTATGGGACTGCATGTGAGTTTACAAATTACCTTTAAGAAACACAAAATAAACATGGTTTAAGTGTTATTTATACTTATTTACTGACATCACCTCGCAGACATGGTTTTGATGGCCCTGTGGATGAGTAGTAGCACAAGATTAAATTATAATTATTAAGGTCAAACTTGCTTACATAGAACTAGTTGTAACAATGAATAATTATATTGTCACACTGATTGTTCATTTAGTTTGTATTTACCCATTGTGCATACTGATACAGAGAAACAAAATTTTTTAAATTTGTCATTGTTTAATAATTGTTAACTTGAGAAACGTGTTATAATTGTTAGGTTTAACGCAATTGAAATTATGCTGAGATTTTGGAATATGTTAACAAAATAACTTCCCACATTTGTGTAAAAACTACTTTTTAGTCTGTCTTTAGTTGTTATCACTTAACCTTTTTAGGGTCCTGATGAAGTTAGACATTGCAAATAAAGAAAATGTTTAACTAATTGTTTTCAATTTTGGTCTAGTATTTTCCCTTAACAATTCTACATATATATATATATATATATATATATATATTGTTATATATACTGTGATCCTACCTTATTAGTGATAGGCGTAATATCTCTATCTGTCACTCCTTGTCTTATTTTAGAGCCTTGTTGAGTTATGCCACACAATTTATCTTTAAATATTTTACACGGCTGCTGCACTTAATTATTTTACAGGGCCGTCAAACACGTGGCGGAATCTACCTAGGGTGGGTCCGTCCTAAGCAAACACCTCTCAACTAGACACCTAAACAAATATTCAAGGATTTTTTTTTCAAAATAATTTTAAAAGCCAAAAGTATTCCCAAACACTAGTTCCACTTTTATAAATTTGATTAAAGCACTGCGTAGATATTAAATACTAATACCTGGAATCCAGATACAAGCGCCGCCTTCCAGCCGTCCTGAAGCCAAGTGACCAGCTGCAGGCACCTCCTGTAAATAAATAAGTAACTCGAGCAACTGGTAATCTCCAGACTATAAAACTACTAATATTTCTACAAATTTTATGTTATACAAATACTCAGATAACTCCAATTCCACTATGCTTTCGTCTTCAAACAATAACGGTACAGACCAGCACTCCCTCTTTTAATTAACTTTTATTCGCCGTAAAACTGCTACTATTTGCTATCTCCAGGTACAACTTGACTTTCAAAACTTTCTCGTAACTTTTTAAATGTAATAAAACTCATAACAGTACAAAAACACGTCTATTTTTCAGTAATATAAATTTGAAGTCCCTTATAAATAAAAACCGTCTTCTTTTGTTTCCGTTGCCATAGCAACTATCTCTACGCACACTATGCAATTTATAATTATTAATAATTGATTAATAATACCATTGTTTTCTCTAGATTCATTCATTTTCTAGATGGTTTGTAATCCAGTGATTTATGTATATTGAACTTTTTACAATATTGAAAATAGCTAACAAACTTTGATGGTTCAGCTTTTAAATTGTACGCAACAGACATTTATGTCTTATTCGGTAAACGTCCTGTCATTACATAACCAATCTTTAATTGTTAAAACATATTCAAACTGAAATTGATTTACCAATTTTACGGGAGTATCACTTAACTCCTTAAAATTTTAAAAGCGTGCAGTATACCAAGCAATTTTGATATTTGTTTTTACATTCAAATGGTTCTGAAAACGCTAACTCCAAATTAAATTTCATATACGTGCAACCATAACAATTAAAATACGTATACAATGCAAACTTATAACTAGCTTAGCCTGGTCTATGGCCGGTATATGTTGTTGAATGCAATGCAGTTTCAAAAGCTTTATAAATTTATAAACGTGGAATAGTTGTTGTTAATTTATAAACCAAAATACCTGAAAGAAAATACTCGAACAAAACCAAATATACCCCATTCTAGCAAAGTCGTTTCGAAGCCCTATTTAAACATTTTATACGCCCACCCCCTTCTTGACAGTATATAAGGCCCCACTGATTTTAAATAAAAATGAAAATTTGTTTCCTGGATATAAGTAATTCTTTTAATGGTTGAGAAATTTTAAATTTTAGTTAAAATCACTATAGTTTTTTTCTTTATGTATGAGGATTAAGTGTTAGTTTCTGTATATTCTGTATAGTTTTAAGCTCGTTAGTATTATTTACAGTGTTAATTTTATTCTTGCGATACTTTACTTTCCACATGGAAATATGGATACAAATTTTCTATATGAAAACGTCCCCGACATTCACCCTGTCATTCTCCAATTCGTAAGTATTCCTTCTGCAAAATTCTTCTCACTCGATAAGGACCTTCGTATGGAAATAACAACTTGGCACAAATATTTCTTTCCCAATTTGACATTCTCAATCTTTTAACAATAACAAGATCCCCAACTGAAAAACCACTTGCTTCTTGATTTTCTTGTTACGTTTCTCCAACTCCCTTCTTTGTATCGTTTCGACTTGTTGTTTGGCTTTATGCAACAACTCCGTTATATCCTCCACTTTTTGTTCAGCTCTCCACGGTCTTGCTGGAATCACCTTCTTCATCAATGTCACAGGACACATTCCTGTCACTGAACTTGGTACAAAATTAATATATTCTTCTATTTGCGGTAAATACCTTACCCACCGATCATGTTGTTCCTGCGTTATTAACCTCAAAAACTTTATTACTTCTCGAATATATCTTTCACACGGATTTCCTTGAGGATGTCTGATACTACAGAATGTCATCTTTATTCCATCCTTCCTTAATTTACTTTCAACCCTTCGATTACGAAAATACGTTGCATTGTCCAACAATACCCTATTCATCTTACCTATTCGTTCTACAAACTTTCTTACAGAACTCAATACATGCCTAGAATTACATCTCCTCGCTGGATAAAGCTGCACAAACTTTGTAAAAATATCAACTACAACTAAAATATGCTGATATCCGTTCCTACTCGGTATCAAATTACTCAAGTAATCCATTGCCACAATATCTAATGGACCTTCCGCTCTTATACATCTAACTTGATTCTGCAACACCACATTCTTATCCTTTCCTAACAAACACGTCTCACACAGATTTATGCAATTTTTCACCAATTTTCTATCGTTTCGTGCATAGAAAGCTTCCTAAATATCAAGAACGTCTTACGAATCCCTATATGACCAAACGTAGTATGAATTTCCTGGATCAGCTCAACGGCTACCTGTGTCGTTAACACTAATAATTCATCATCCCATAACCTTTTCACCAAAACTCCCTCGACCATATAAAAACCTCTGTCTTGTTCTAAATTCTCTCTGAATAATTTTCTCTGATCACCCTTATTTCTTCGTGTGCTTGCATCCGATGAAATCTGGCATTCGACCATCTTCCCAGATCTACAAACACTTGCAATGCAATCAAAATCCATTCCTACTATCCGTTAGCAACCCTTCATCCTTCCTACTAAAGAAATCAGCCGTAACATTTTCTTTACCAGGTTTATGTCTAATCTCAAAATCATATTCCTGCAATACTAACGCCCATCTATACAATCGACTGTTCAAAAACTCTTTCTTCTTCAGAAACGTGACCACTGTGTTATCCGATTCAACCAGAAATTTATTACCCAATAAATAAAATCTTAACTTCTTCACAGCATATACGATTGCCAGCATCTCTTTTCCGCTGTCGAATACCTAGTCTCGCAGTCTTTCAGAGCCCTCGAAATAAAACAAATTGGCACTTCTCTCCTTCTTGAACCTGCACCAACTCAGCCCCTATTGCAAAACTCGAAGCGTCTGTCCTTAAAATAAATAGATCCGTAAAATTGGGATATTTTAATGACAGTTCCCTATAAAATACCGCCTTCAACTCCCGAAATGCCTGCTCCCTTTGCTCGTTCGATTTCCACCTTTCGTTCTTTTTTAACAACTCCAACAATGGAATGCACAACTCCGAATATTTTGGTATGAATCGACGATAATAATTTAATACACCTAAAATCCTCTTAAACCTTTCAAATTTCTTGGCTGTTTCAAATTCTTCAACTCGTCCAAGCGTTTTTCACAAATTCTAATTCCTTCGCTGCCAACGACAAACCCCAAATACTTTACCTGGTCCTTAAAAAAACTCACACTTCTTCGAATTCAACCTCAAACCTCCCTCGTCTAACCTTCGGATCACTTTTCTTAAATGTTCTAAATGTTCTAACTCGTTCTTAGAAAAAATCAAAATATCATCGACATAGTGCGTACAGAAGTCTTCGTACTCATCTAATAACTTCTGCATGGCTCGAACTAATGCAGCGGATGACGTTGAAAGACCAAATGGAACAACTCTGTACTGATAAATCTCCCCTTCAATGCTAAATCCAGTATACTTCCGACTTTCCTCATGCAAAGGAATTAGCCAAAAAGAATTCTTTAAGTCCAGTTTGCTAAAAATTTTCATCTCGCTTACCTTGTATAACAAATTATCTAGTGATTTTGGTTGTTCAAATTGTGGTTTAGTAATCGCATTCAATCTCCTAGCATCTAAACATATTCTTAATTCTAAATTATCAGATTTAGGCACAACCACTACCGGATTGATATAGGGTGTTCTCGCTGATTCAATAATTCCCTCTTTTAACATCTTTTTAATCTCATTTTTTTACTCGACCCCTTAATGCAAATGGTATTGGATATACCCTAGTACGAAAACTTCCCTCGTCTGTGACCTCTAACTTATGCGTATACTCCTTCGCAAACCTAGGCTCATTACTAAAAACTTCTGCATGTCTATTAAACACCTCATATAACATTTCCTTCATATCCACCCCTATTAATCCTATCTGTTCCTCATCAAATACCTTCTCAAATATATTACATAACCGTAACTCATCAATTCCATCATAAATTCTATTCTTAGTCTTTCCTGATCCTATACTATCTGTATTTATCTCATCCCTAGTATCCCGATTATCCTTAGGCACCGCCCATTTCTTCTCTAAATTTAATACCTTTACCAATCGTGCTTTACCATCTATAACCAGTCCAAATTCCTCAATTACATCTATCCCTACAATAAAATCTAAATATAATCCTCTTGCTATCCAAAACTCTACTTCACCTAGTCTGGTACTTCCTAATACAATCGATACTCGTACAACTTTGTCTATCGTAGTTAACTTCCTCTTAATCGCAGACCATAAATTAATACTCTTAACCCTACAAATTTTCCCTTTGAATAATTCTGCATGTTTCAAAACTATTTCCTCTCTCACCAGCGATAACTGCGACCCTGTATCTATCAATGCCGTGTAAACAGAATCCCCTAAACTAATATGAATAAATGGTAACTCTCGCCTTCTCTCAAACTTATTATCTAACAACTTATCTACTAAACTAATACTATGCTGTGTCCCTAAATCTGATTTTCCTACACTAATAAATCGACGTTTTTTTTTGTACCGTGGGTTCATCGTGGACCTCCACTTTCTCTATCCTATCCTCCGATCTCTGTCGCGTGTCTCTTGTTGTTACGTGTTGGATCGTCAAGTTTCTATCTGTCTCCCGTTCTCGGTCTCTAATCCCTGTCGGTATTTCCCCCTGATCCGTTGATGTCTGCTCCCTTTCTCTCTGCCATCTCTGCCCAAAACCCGTCCTTTGCTGTCCAAAACCTCTGTCATTCCTATCCGTCCTGTTCCAGTCATTGTTCCCCCTATAATTATCGTCTCTATTAAAACGTTGTTCCCAATTATTATTCGTTCTCCTTTGATTTCCCTGATATTGCTTTCTGTAGTTGTCCTGTCCATTCTCCCTATAATTGTATCCTTGCACCCCAGTCCTGTGGTAGTCTGTGCTATTCCTATTCCTATCCCAATTCCTATTATCACTATTTTCCTGGTATTCGTTTCAAACGTCCTAGCTACGTCATAATTTCGCATCATTTCCAAAAGTCTCTTAAAGTCCGAACGTTTTGTATCGCTACGGCCCTAGTTATTTCCGCCTCCATATGCCTTGACAACAATAATATAATTTCATCTTCTCTTAATTTAGGAATCAGGTGCTGCGCCTGGTTATACTTTTCAATCACATAATTTTCTCTCGATCCCTGGTATGACCTATAGTTCCCAGTGTTTAAATCCGTTCGAATATTAGCCTGATGCGTGTTTCCCCAATATTGTTCTATGAATAGCCTTCGAAATTCCTCGTACGAACTATATTGCCTCCTCACGATACAGTGCCATTTCTCTGCACAACCCCCCAATGTCACGCTCACCATCTGCATCTTCACCCTCTCAGGCTCACTCTCTACCATCTCGTCCAACTTACTAAGATAGACCATCGGCTGCTCATTCTTTCTGCCTTCAAACCTCGGCAAGGTCTCTTTCCCTAGCCTATACTGGTATCCTGCATCACAAACAACTCTTCCCTTTCCAATTCAACCAACTGTTCTCTCATCTGTCTAACATTCCTTCAAGACCAGACAATCCATTTACCGTATTCCCCAGAACCGTCGTATCCCTTCTCAGCTTCTCTGCCACCTCCTGACTCGCCCGCAATTTGCCTATAATTTCGTTTTAGAGTTAATATTGTCCTCCGTCTGAATCCGAACTATTTCACCTAAATTCTGCAATTTTTCTGTCTGTCTAACTTCGACCATGTACAGCTCTTCCCTTAATTCATTTAAACCTGTTGTTACCTTCCTTCTACAACCTGGACTCTATCCTCTACGTCCTTCAGAACTTCATCCTTAAATGAACACAAACTGCTCTGTATTGATACATTAATTCCTTCAATTTTCATTTCCATCATATCAAATTTTCCTTAACTTCCGCTTGTGAATTTCTAACCTCGGCCAACAATGATCCTCTCAATTCTTCATGCGACTTAGTTAACGATCCTTTTAATTCCAACAAAACCATCATCACATCTTGGATCTGCATATTCTCTTTTCCCTTATCAATTTCATTTTCTCCCGATGTATCCCTGAATTCACAATAATCACCTCCGGCTCCACATATCCTCCAGCTTCATCCCTAGCATCCCCTGCTGCTACAGTCTTAACCACCGGTTGCCCTCTCACACCAGTCTCAACTCCATAAACTTTCCCTAACCTCGTGATTCTCTCCTCATCAGACATGTCCCTTTAATTTTCAAAATAAACTTCAATGATGTGCCCCACTAAGCTACACAACCTCTGCAAATCTGAATCAGCCCTATCGAGCCCCCTTTAGGCGAACAAATATTTTGTTGCGAAGTTATTTACCTATTCGAGCCCCACCTAATGTTTTACCGCCGCTAAAATTGACCAAAGTGTGAATATCAAATTACATCTTAGCCTACTACAATAAATTCAAAACCTTCAACAACTGTCAAATAAATATATATGAAACGTCAATCAAATATTAATTTTCACTTTTAAATAGAATATATGCAACGTACAACTAACAAATCTACTCTGCCTCACGTTGTTAGCGCCATCTGTTATATATACTGTGATCCTACCTTATTAGTGATAGGCGTAATATTTCTATCTGTCACTCCTTGTCTTATTTTAGAGCCTTGTTGAGTTATGCCACACAATTTATCTTTAAATATTTTACACGGCTGCTGCACTTAATTATTTTACAGGGCCGTCAAACACGTGGCGGAATCTACCTAGGGTGGGTCCGTCCTAAGCAAACACCTCTCAACTAGACACCTAAACAAATATCCAAGGATTTTTTTTTCAAAATAATTTTAAAAGCCAAAAGTATTCCCAAACACTAGTTCCACTTTTATAAATTTGATTAAAGCACTGCGTAGATATTAAATACTAATACCTGGAATCCAGATACAAGCGCCGCCTTCCAGCCGTCCTAAAGCCAAGTGACCAGCTGCAGGCACCTCCTGTAAATAAATAAGTAACTCGAGCAACTGGTAATCTCCAGACTATAAAACTACTAATATTTCTACAAATTTTATGTTATACAAATACTCAGATAACTCCAATTCCACTATGCTTTCGTCTTCAAACAATAACGGTACAGACCAGCACTCCCTCTTTTAATTAACTTTTATTCGCCGTAAAACTGCTACTATTTGCTATCTCCAGGTACAACTTGACTTTCAAAACTTTCTCGTAACTTTTAAATGTAATAAAACTCATAACAGTACAAAACACGTCTATTTTTCAGTAATATAAATTTGAAGTCCCTTATAAATAAAAACCGTCTTCTTTTGTTTCCGTTGCCATAGCAACTATCTCTACGCACACTATGCAATTTATAATTATTAATAATTGATTAATAATACCATTGTTTCTCTAGATTCATTCATTTTCTAGATGGTTTGTAATCCAGTGATTTATGTATATTGAACTTTTACAATATTGAAAATAGCTAACAAACTTTGATGGTTCAGCTTTTAAATTGTACGCAACAGACATTTATGTCTTATTCGGTAAACGTCCTGTCATTACATAACCAATCTTTAATTGTTAAAACATATTCAAACTGAAATTGATTTACCAATTTTACGGGAGTATCACTTAACTCCTTAAAATTTTAAAAGCGTGCAGTATACCAAGCAATTTTGATATTTGTTTTACATTCAAATGGTTCTGAAAACGCTAACTCTAAATTAAATTTCATATACGTGCAACCATAACAATTAAAATACGTATACAATGCAAACTTATAACTAGCTTAGCCTGGTCTATGGCCGGTATATGTTGTTGAATGCAATGCAGTTTCAAAAGCTTTATAAATTTATAAACGTGGAATAGTTGTTGTTAATTTATAAACCAAAAATACCTGAAAGAAAATACTCGAACAAAACCAAATATACCCCCATTCTAGCAAAGTCGTTTCGAAGCCCTATTTAAACATTTTATACGCCCACCCCCTTCTTGACAGTATAATATATATATATATATATATATATATATATATATATATTGCTGTGATATTCTCCTTTGAATGCGGGAACTGTGTCCTTTCAACAAAAAAAATTCTAGTCCCACCGATTGGACGTCATAAACTGCTGTGATCCTGTTTTCGCCTCGGCTGCTCACCTAATTTTATAAACCTCCTCATTCATAAAATTAAACAACACATTCCTACCACAAACATCAACGTTAACTCTATTTACATCAATATTCAGAATACATTAAATTTTCAAATTAAATTTCAGCATAAAATTCAGTTTTCAAAAAATTTCAAGATTA
>JARFIW010000419.1:0-40197 GCA_036346225.1 Platerodrilus igneus
TGAAGCACAGCATTTCAAAAGGCTGCTACCGTTTTTCTGTCTGCGTTTCAGACTGCCCGTATTTCATAGGCATACTGTGCTGTGTTCCACACATATGCTTTCAACAATTTTCTTCTTGTTCTATGTTTGTTGTCTTTCCTCATAGGCGCTGTTCTTTCTTGTTAGATGCAGTTCGGTCACCTTCTATTGTTTTACAGTTATATACCCTATTTCTCCGACCTTCAGTGGTTGTGAAGGGAGGTAAGCAGCCTGTGACTGCCAAATTCCCCCAACACAACCATTTACCGATTTAATATATTTTCCAATATATCTTTTCGCACAGTCAACATTGGTTGCAGATATTTCGCAAACAACAACTAGTTGTTTATACTAGTCCTCAGATTTATCTGCGCTTATTTTTTCGTCATTAGGTTTTCCGTCTCAAAACTGGTTGGACACGTACCTGCACTTATTTATATTTTGAGCTAGCCTACAAAGTTCCCTGAAATTCTCACACAGCATGTGTATGCAGTTCGTTCCCCTTCTATTGTTTTCTAATTTTATGCCCTATTTCACCGAGATTCAGTGTGTTTTTATTAACAATCTTAAATAAGAAATTTATTTTTTATTTACAATATTTGTCTTAGCATCTGGTATCTATCCTTTTTTGCTTGGCATTATCAAAACTGGTGTGATGACAATTAAAAATTTTTCAACATTCATAGCGAATTGCGGAAAGATGTGTATCATACAATCCAATTTATGTAACTCTTATGGATGAATTGTTAATCCATGGGTTGCAGTATTTGCCACTACTGACAGTACTTTCACATTTCTTAAACCTAGTCAAGGTTTTAGAGTTATTTTCACTTGACTCAAAACATTCAATAATTGCATCACCACCAATGTATAATTCTCCAAGAACATACCTGTATTAAATTTGATAAAAAGGTTTATTAATGTGTAATTCGTAAATTGTTTGTAAAGTTAAGACATGGGCACACTAAATGACGAGCATGCATAGAGGATCTCTATCACTGTGTATGCAAAATGCATCCCTTGGAAGCACGAGGAACTGAACTTTTCTAAACAGAAGTAATGAATGACACTGATGCAGCACAAATCAACATGTGTGCCAAATCATAGTAAGAAATGAAATCGGTCAATGTGTGCATAGATTCATAATATACCAAGTTTCAGAGTGCTTGCGTTCTGTATCATAGTAAACAATGCAAATATTCCCTGTATGTTTGTTGTGGTTTGTTTAGCATTCTTCTTAATCTTCTTTGGGAATTAAACCACCCATAGTTTTTAAAATCATCTTTATTTACGTTTCGATCCATGACCTAGGATCGTTGTCAAAATAATAAAACTTCAAGTTTGACATTTATGACATAAATTGAAGGTGACTTTGATTTATTGATGTTCGAAATATTTGGTTTGAGTACACTAAGCAAAAATTTTTAAAGTTTAAAATAATGATTGCCTTCAATTTGTGTTACGGCCTGGGACCGACTTTTTTTAGGTAGCCAATACGTTTAACGTGAAATCAGCTGATTAATTTTTATTGGTGAATTTTATATAAATTCAATAACTTGGGAATTGGAAAACATTTTTTAACATGTTTCTATTTATATAATTGAAAGGATGGTTATTAAAGAAGTGTGCGATTGTATTATTGAAAGGCTTAAGCAGTGGTTTTTTTATATTTATTTTGAAGGGGAAAATCATTATGATTTAGGCTACCTCTTTGGTAGATTTTAACATGGTTCTGAAGCGACTTTATGGCGGGTTTACACTTGTCAGATACCAATACTGTTCAACGGAGATTGTATATGGTTGTGAGGTAACCCTATTGTGGGTTTACACTTGTCAGATACCAATGCTGTTTTACAGAGGTTGTTAATATGCTTCATCATCATCATCATCATCAGGTCTTCATCTCAAAACTGGTTGGACACGTACCTGCACTTATTTATATTCTGAGCTAGCCTACATAGTTCTTTGAAATTCTCACACAGCATGTATATAGCTCGTTTCTCTTCTATTGTTTTCTAATTTTATGCCTTATTTCACCACTTATTTACTTCAAACTCCCGGTATGGTAATAAGCAAAGATTGAAATGAATTGAGCAGTGTAACTCATATGTCTGTTTATAATACCTAGGTACATGCATTTTGTTTGAATTTCAAAGAATCATTTTATGTACCTATGTGATTTGTGTAAAGTATTTCACTGATCTGTTTACTATGTATGGAAGATTATGTGGATTTTATTTAGTTGTAGCATATATGAAAGCATTGGATGTTATATAACAATCAGTTTATTTCTTGCGATGACTATTTAGTATGCTAAAATTAAACTAAAGCAACAGTAGTTCAGAAAGCACTTAAACGTTTAATAAAGGTAATCGGAAAGTGACAATAATCTCATGACTATTTTCAGACAAGATGTTCATATGTAATGATAATGAAATTGCAGTTAAAAACTAAGACATTCTCTGTACAAATCTGAACTCAAAATTTATTAACATAATGTACATTGCTTGAGAACTACATTAAATAAATTTAACCCTTTCGGGCCGGTATTCAAAAAATTGTTTAAAAAAAGAGTTTGTATAATAATTTTAATGTATGGTATATGTTAAGATAAAAATCATAAATAAAATAATTTAAGAAAATAGGGGGGATAGTTGGGGATACTGGTAAACCATTGTACCATCCGTACTTTTTGTTGGTACTTATTGTACCAGCAGTTTTATAAGAATCATACAATTCAGCAAATTATGAATTTGTTTTATTGTACACTTCAAAAGATACATACAATTTATGATACAGTATGATAAAGCCTAAAACAATTTTTGCATAAAGGTATATGGCATTGTTGAGACAGTGTTTGTGTTCTTGTTTGTTGTTCTTTTTGACTTCATCTTGAACATCTTCTTCTTGTTTGACCCTCAATTGGCAAATGCAATGATACTTTGCCATAAAATTTTCGTTTCTTAGAAGTTACACCCTTTTTTACGTAGTGAGTGCTTGTGTTTTTACTCCCTTCAGCAAGTAGTAGTTCTTCACACAGAGTTACTAAGAATGATAAAAAACGGCGTTTTTTCTCTTGTGATTTGATTATACATAATCTACAAATTAACCGTGGCCATATTTAGAAGTGTATAAAATACTTTTTTCCATCATTTGCAAGATTTTCTGTCATGATCATACAAACCCATTAGCTGATCGGCACAATCAACACCCCTCATATTTTGTCGATAAAAGGCAATTACTTCTGTACAATCAATAGTTATTTTTGAACCTGATTTTATGGTTTTTGAAACTTGAGTGACATCTGCTTTGTGGCAGTTACTGATAATGGATACTTCTTTTGTATCTTGCCATTTGGAATATAATAAACCAGTTGAAGGACAAAGAAATACACATTCACCGCGTTTTAGTTTATCTTAAACTACAGGCACATTTTTTCGATTAATCATTACAATCCCCAGGTCAGGATATTTTATTGTTTGCAAGAGATTAACGCTTGTAAAAAATCTATCAAAACATAATACTACATCATCTGCGTTTATTGTCGATGCGAGCTTGGTTACAACACGTTTTCCTAATCTAACCACAATATCAGACTTTTCAGTATCCTAACCAGTATAAATATTGAAATCACATGCATATCTTGTAGACGAATCGCATCAGAACTACAATTTTAATGCCTCGTTTGGTTGGTTTTAATGGCATGTACTACTTGAAGGATAACGCCCTTTGAATTTCGTCATGGACTTGTCCATACTTTGATATGTACTATCAGTGCGACATTTTTGAAACGCATATTTCAGGCAGTCGACTAGATTGTTAATATAATATGTTTTTGAGGCATCATTAAGCTTTTCTGGAGAAGCAAAATATAATTTTAATGCAAGTAATAAAAATCTATCTTGCAAAATAGCTCCACGTATTGCTTCATTTCCCAAAGATTTTTGTACTCCAGTAGTTTTTCAAACTAGGAAGCATATCATAAGACATAATAAAATCGTACCTATCATAATTTGTAGTTCACCTTTATCTGTCATTTTATCTAGTCGTTTTCTAGTTCTATTGGAAATGTTTAGACGTTCATTGGTATAATTTGCAATCAATAGGTACAGTAAGGAAAATTTTATGAAAAATTTGCATTGGTGATAAATTTCTCGTAATATCAGGAGATAATTCGCAATTTCCTTCAGCTGGTATTTTTAGCAGGTACGAATTGGTTAGTAGGTTTTCCAGTCAATAACGTTTGGTCTTGAATCTTCATTTTGATCATTATTAATTTCTTCAGGTGGTCTGGACGAACGTAAAACACAACGCAAGTGGTGCTAAACTAAATACACTTTTATAGGTTATATGAGTTTTATATCACAGCGAAACGCTTTAAATACGGCGTGGTACAAATTGCATTGCTTTTATACATAAAGATAACTGTTCAGATATTTTAAAACTTATGTGTATTTATGTGTACCTATGTGTACCAACCGTACCTAAAGGGTTAAGGTAGTAATTGTCAAAAATATTTATGATAGTAGAATTTGATAAAAACAAAGTAATTGTAGCTAGAAAAATTCTGAACTTTGGGTAGAGGGATGTCTAATATTTCAGATGTGTTTGAAACGAGAAATTTAGCATAAAAACTAAAAGATGTCAAGTATTGATAACAGCATATAAAGATATTTCTTCTAACATAATTTACAAATTAGACCCTTGTATTGAGCAAGTTTTAACAATTAATTTCTACGGGTTTTGTATTTTATTGAAGTTAAATATTTTCTTTCTACTTCTAAATGTAAACTATATACGAACTTTTACATCGATATTTCTGATCCCATGAATCGTTATCATTTTGGTGGACGCTTGAACTTTTTGGAAATGACATAAATTAATAAAGGAACAATATTCATTGCTCTGGAAATAGCCCCTAAAAAATTATTATTCTTACGAATGCGTGCTAATTAATTTTAACGGCATCAATAAGAAACATACAGAATGATGGATTGTAGCATAAAACTGTTCATACTAAAAGTAGATATTGCATTTAATATGATCTTATAGAAAATTTAAAAAGTACATGTAATGAATATCAGCATTATTGCAATATAAGCTGTATATGAAGCAAATATTAAGCTATTGTCAAATAAAACCCACCAAATCACTAATCTAATTAATTTTTTTAAGACAAACACAATTTAGCAATCGAATTTTAGAAAAACCTTTTTCTTGTTAAATGCAGTTGCGTAATGTTTGTATAAATTTAGAAATAAACCTTTATTAATCTAAATCCCTTTACATTTGTAAACCATTCATTAAGTCACTTACAAGCAACCTAACCTAAATCTAAAACATAGTTTTTCCACACTTACATGATTGTCAGAAGTCTCTCAGCAATTGTGTTTTTATTTTGGTTATGCCTAACTATACTTAAATAGAGGGTATACCAGCTTTGGTTACTGCTTCACCTAAACTGCATGTTTAGCATCTAATCTACTTTTTTCTGTAATAAAAAATGTTGTTGTTAGCTTTGCTGATTACAAGACACCATCATATAAGGCCCCTCAATTCTGACTACAATACAATTGCTGCCAGTATACAACAGATATTTTTCTTTTGCTTTAACTCACCTACAATTTTTGATACATGGGATATGTAAATACCCACCGATTCATTATCTAATCTTCCAATAGTGTCAAGTCCTTGTAAGAATTAAGTCAAGTTATTCTGCAGAGAACAGTTTATCCATGATATGGATGATTTATGTTTACTAATAAAGGTTTTCTTCGTCAAACGTTAAATAAATTGTGTTTAGAACACATCTGTGCTTCACCTCAAATACCTTACTTTCCTTAAATTAGGATGCCTTATTTGGCGTTTGCTTTACTTTACCTCTATCAAATTGTACAACCTGCAGTCCCTCACCAGCGGGAGGCTCTGTGGCATAGTTGGTATGTGTGTGACTACTACGCCCAAGGTCCCAGGTTTGAATCCCGACACAGTCCGCTTGAAAAATGTTAGGCAAGCATTTTTCACAACAATACACCCTCGTTCGAATGAGAGGTAAAATGGAAGTTCCGTGTGTGGCTGTTGTCACGCACGTTAAAGATTCCTACCTTGCTTGGAACAGCAAGGGTTCGGCTAAATTCCAAATTTTCCATGTAAAAAAACTTGCTTCCTGGCCAATGTAGTACCTTCGGGTGGAACATTGGAAAATCACATGTAGAGTCCCTTACCAGCATACCTACTAAAGTGTACCATCCATGAGGTATAATTTGTTGGTTGTTGCAGACATTCACATTGTATTTACTTTGTAATCAATCCTAGAACGGCAAGTATCAGATGTTAAAGTATTTTAAGAAATACTTACAAATTTAGCTTCTTTAATTAGTGAAGTGCTAAACATTCAATTAAGCTTACTAAATTTGGTGCCAGCTGTTACCCATAAGACTAGCGGGTCAGGAAGAAAAGCATGAAATTAGTAATAAGAAGTGAACTTGCTCGAATTACGTGGTAATAAAAAAGAGAGAAAGAAAAGACTGAAAACGAATGCCACGCTAACACAGTTGAAGATGGGTGTTAAATAATAAAACTTCAGGGCCCACAAACGAATTTGCATCTTCTACAACATATGTAGTTAAAATGATAAATAAACACAAATACACGTATAAAATACAACTCTAATAAGTAACTCATATGAATTTAAATGGCAAACAATATTAAATTACTGGTTTAAGGACAAGCATTTGAATTCTTCACTCCTCATGTACTAATATTAAATATTAATTATATCTAGTAACAACCAAGCTGATGAGTGTTTCGTAAATAAAAAAAAAAACGACTCCTTTATACACCCCTTAAATATTCCCACATACTTAAGGTAACAATACTAAGTAGCATTTAACAACTGTAATTAAATTGACACATCAAACAACTAATTAATTATATTTATACAATAGCCTCAACGTAAGTATCATAAATACCATCAGAATTTTAACTACTTACTTTATATTGGCATAAAATGAGTTCACTCCAAATAGAAGTTACTGAAACATTAATGTACAAAAAAAAATCATATTTACAGTAGTACATTTAAATACAATTCCCAAATAATTGACAAAATCTTACAGGACAAAACAGTTCACGTCTACTCATCAAAACTGTTAACATTTCTAGAATGTAGGCAATCTACATACCATAAGAAGTTAAAACAGCTGTAGGCCACCATGATATGCTATTCCCTCAAGCAAAATGTGAAGGATGCTGCTAACTTTTCAACTGGTAACAAACAGTTACACCCTAAGGGAACACGAAGTATTACTATTAAAACCTAAAACATATTTTTGAAATCGGTTGGCAACTGTATCTTGATTTTATAATAGGATAATTAATAACATTTTTAAGCATTATATCAAAACTTTGATCACAAATTGCGAGTTCTAGTTTAATGATATCGTAATTTGTGCATTCACTTAACAGCAGCATAAAGGTATTTCTTTGCAACTGCCTGGTTGGGATCCCAGTCAATAAACCATACCTCTGTGAAAAAACAACAGTCATAATTTTCATTAAAATTACTTGTGTTATGTATGACAAACACAAAGTACACTTTATAAAAAAATTTTTAATAACGTTTTTGTAAGAAAGCTTTATTACAAAATCAACACAAGAATTTATATTAACAACAGAACAGTAGAACCAAAAGTGATTTACAATTGTATTTTATAGTAGAAACATTCAGGAAATCCTTGGTTATTAAAATCACATGCCTAAATAAGGAAGCAGAAAGTATAAAATAAACTTGCAAACTTATGAAATAAATAAACAAATAGCAAAGTTTGTTGCCTACCTTCTTCACTTGAAATTATAAAAGTGTAGGAAACTGAAATGGTTTTTAAATCAAGGAACGTAACACAGAATACATATCTTCATGACGAATTCTACATTTGTGAGTTGTAGACTTTATAAAAAACATTGTCAATTATCTCATGCTTAAGGGTAACTTAATTTTATCATAAGCATTAGATCTACAGTCCTGGAACCTCCATCACTTCTTACTCTGAGCAAACCTACACATTTCCCTGAAATTCCCAAAGCCTATATCAAAAGCTCTCTGTGTGCAATAGTTTAATCTAGGTCTCTCTCTACCTCTTTTTTTTCTTATATCTGCTTGTAATATATCCCATACTATTCCCCAAATGCTTTAGAATGTGTCCTATCTTTCTACTTCTCCTATTTTTTTTTGTTTTCTACGTTTAATTATTGCAATTCCGTCAATGTTGTGAAACCCTGGTAATAGTAGCATTCACACGACTCTCGATGCCAGTTGCTTATCATTGCAAATGTAAGCGCTGATGCAAGGTTTTGGCATGAAAAGAGTTCATCTTCTCACGAACGCAAGTATTCTCTGCAAGCGCAACCAGTATTATTAGTGGAGAATAATATTTTAGTGCATCATTGATACAATGTCAAACTAAAACCTGTACAAAACTTTTAAGCTTACAAATTGTATGTCAAATGTCAATCGAAATAATTAATCATGGAATTGTATATATGGAATATAGTAATATGTTAGCTTAAACTGTATCTCAAAGATGTTATTGGAAAAGAAGTGAAGATGCTGTGCAGTGCTGGAAAGTTAATAAATTTAATTACCCCTTTCTAAGTGAGATAGTAGGAGAAAAGTGTTCTGTTAGTCTTCTGCGCCATGCAAACGCTTATTTTCCAGAGCTGGAAATATATTAAACAAATGTTACACAAGCTTATCTGCGATGAGCTCAGCAATTGTTAATATTCCAGCGTTGTATTCAAAAAGGTATTAATTAAATAATCAGCATTTAAATACTTTGTTTCTATAATTATATTATTCAGTGTTTGAAATAGAACCTCTACTATATGCATTTGATGTATTTCTAAAATAGGTTCAAATATCTTGCATTTGCACGTGACTCAACTACTGAAACTGCAGTATTATTATACGGTAGTGAGTTTTTGCATTGAAACATTAGACATTAAATCAAAATGTTGAAAATTGCTTTGCTATTCCTAAATTGACATATATTCTCAGATGTAGTCCAAAGTGGACGTGTTGTGACATTTTAAATTCTCATTAACTGTTAAAAGAGGTGGTTTAGGAATTCGTACGCCCAATTCACTTCCACTACCAACATTTTTATCTTCTATTAATGCTTCTTGGCCTTTAATAGAATGTATTTTTAAACATTTTAAACATATTCCGAATAAAACTTTACACTTAGAGACAGATAAAAGACTTATGGAAATCTAAAACAAAAATGTTTAGTATTTCACGTACAAATCTATCCAGAAGGAATGGGACAAACCTTTGTTAGATATAACTTCGAAAACCTTGCTTGAATATGCTACGAATCGTATACATAAGGTACGTATTCTAGCTGTTTTTTCAAAATATTCAGGCATTTGGTTAGAAGCCCTTCCCTAGGCTTTTTTAAGAACTGTATCAGATAACAATTCTTTTAGAATAGAATAGCTTTAGGACTTAGATTAGGTGCGAAATTATGTACACCACATACATGTATTTTTGGCACTGAAGTAAATGAACTAGCCATTCATTGACTTAGTTGTTGTCTCAGAGCAGGTTGCCATATACGTCATAAAAATGTAAATGATTTAATAAAATGTGCAATGCTCTCAGCCGATGCCCCTCCTATTTTTGAACCTCATTATTAGTTTAGGGAAGATGGTAAAAGGCCAGATAGAATTAGTTTAGTACCATGGAAATTAGGAATGTGGAATTTTACTTGTTATGACACACTTGCGCCTTCACATGAACGAATATAAAAATGTTTGTATTTTATTAATAACGTTTATATATTTATAAATTGTTAAGTGTAATTTGTAGTAAAGGACGTTATAAAAAAATATATAACAACAGTAGACTAGTATTTTAAAGTTAGGATTCACTTATTCCTCAATTGTCAATACAATCAGTGTCACTGTCACTACTATGTGGAGTGCTCGATATATATCGGGAACTGACAAGACTGGTGTTGCTAGGTGCGATCTGATGTTTCCAACTTAAAGTTTGACATTTTTGACAGTATACATACTTATAACATTATGCTATATGGACACTATTTGTTTTGTTTTGAGTGAGTTGAAAATTTTGTCTTGGCCAAAACATGGAATTAAATCATGAACATTTTTGTGCAATGATTTTTTTACTATTTCCAACGTGGATTATTTCCATAATAGTGCCTGAATCAACTTATTCCAACTTTTGGGGAAGAAGCTTCAACTAAAACCACTGTATATCGTTGGTATAGTGAATTCAATTGTGGTTGTAGTTCGCTAGTAGATGAATTTAAAGAAGGTCATCCAAAATCGACTGTTGTGCCATAAAACATAGATGCTGTGCATGAATTGATAATGCAAGATTGTCATGTGACATCGTGAGATTTAGGCATTCCTAGGCATTAGTATGGCAAGTATACATTCAATATTACATGAACATTTTGCTGTGAAAAAGCTATGTGTGCATTGGATTCCACATACTTTGACAATCGCTCAAAAAAAGATTCGTGTCGATTGGTGCAAAGAAATGTTCAAAAAATACTATTGTGGTGCATCAAACGCAGTGTATAACGTTTCACAGGTGACGAATCTTAAACTTATTTGTATAAGCCCTAAAGTAAACAGCAGTCGATTGTATGTGTCTTCCAAGATGAACGAAATCCAACACAAGTTGTCGGCGCTCAAAGCACTTTGAAGAAAATAATTGCCTGTTTTTTTTGGAATAAATGGACTTATCACGACCGTTGCTTTAGAGGATCAAAGAACGGTTAATTGTGCTTGGTGTACAACCATTTGTTTGCTACAAGTTTTCAGAGAAATAATAAAAAATAAATCGACGATGTCGAATCATTCTCCATGATGACAATGTTAACTCTCACATATCAGTCCAAACAAGTGACTATTTAAGCACTCAAAATATCAAATTGATGGGTCATCTGTCGTATACTCCTCATTTGGCACCTAATGATTTTTTTTTGTTTTCACATGTGAAGAACAAATTGTGTGGACAACGATTTTCGACACCAGAAGCGGCAGTTGATGCGTTCAAAACCTATGTTTTGGAGATATCTCAATCGAAATAGAAAAAATGGTATGAAAATTGGTTCCAATGTATGCAAAAGTAAATCAATCGTCGTGGAGAATATTTTGAAAAACAGGAAAGAAGTTTTCATGCCTTAAGTTTTGTTTTTGTTACTTATTCCCGACACATATCGAATACCCACGTACTGCTTTCGTTGCTACCTTTTATAACTAATGGTTGAATAACTTCAAACTGTTTTCAATATTCCACTATTCCTCCATACATTTGTGAGCATGTTGTATACATTTTTGCCAATATACAGCGTCTATTTGTTGAAGTGATTTAAGCCATGTATTTCCTGTGTTATGATCATTGTATTATTCGTTAAATCTTGCCACAATAATCTCTGGCTTTAGCCCTTATTAACTAAATTGAATTAAATCAACAATAATACGGAGGTAACCATAAAACTTTATGACCATGCTTTGCTGCAACTTCATCTAGTTCATAAACTTTAGGTTTTGGATTCTCTATGACTAAGGCCAATAATTCCTTCTAACATATTAGTTTGAAGAGGTACTTTATGTTTTAACAGGTAGTCCATTAATTCCTGTTAATTAGTTCTATTTGGCATTTTCTCCATTAATTTTGAATAATAAGATGCATTATCTAATATAGTAAAGCTGGGTTGTTAGGTTTGAAATTAAACTTTCTTGAAACCACTTTGCAGCCAGTTTGGCATACATATCACCATGATAGTCTGCATTTGGTGATTTAGTAAAAAACAAAAGAGACACATTCACAACCTAAAATATTTACAAAATAAAGATAACTATTTAAAACAAGTGATCAGAAATTAACCGTTTTCCTTCACCGAATGGATTTTTGTTAATACTTTGTTTTGTGTTATCAATCCAACTTTTTTTGCTAAACCCCAACTGAAAATCCACAATTGGTCAAAGAAAACAGACTCGTATAATTTCTTTTGTTTGTTTAATTCGTAATACCTCAAAAATTGTACTCGTGCAGCAGCAACATGTTTCAATTCTGGCATCATCATTTTTAAGCAAAAACCAATGATGGGTAAAAGCCTCTTCAAACTACTTATACTAGAAGTAAATACTTCAGACAAAGCAAATTCTTGTTGTAGGATTTTTACCGTTACATGAAGTCCTAAAAAATACAAATAGGTTATAAAATATTTCCCAAATTAATATTATCTTTATTACGTTTAGAATGCATGTCATATATTTATCTCTTCAGGCAATTCTTAACAAAATCGCCTATATTACAAGATTTCGATTTAATGCACTTTTGTTTCTTACTATACGATTGCGGGGGCTTGGTTTACTTCATGTGTTTCAGATACCTTGTTCTTAATACTAGTGGGAGTTCGGTGTCCTATACCAAAAGCTTCAGCGGCACACTAAAACAATCTAAGTACACCATCGTTTCTACTAAACTTGATCTAGCATTTGTCATACTTGCTTTTTAGGTTCAAATGGAACAAACACACCTTGATTTTCATGTTCCTCTTCAAAGTGATTAAGAACATTCATAATCACCAACTGCGTTTGTAATTATAAATGTTTATTAATTACAAAGAATTTTTAGTCTCAACCATTTCAAATAAACATACATAATATACTATTATAGCAGCTATTCAACCATCAGTAGTAGATTGCTGTTGCAATTGTTCGTGGGTTACTAATTGTTTGTTTACATAGAATAATTTTGTCTCATTTTGTCCTTGATTATAAATTGTTATAAATTGCGAATAGTTTATTATTATAATATTTTTGAAATTTGCACACCTCAACAGGTTTCGATCTATTTAAAGAAATGATCGTAAAAAAACAATTCTCTTAGTTGTAATTTTAGAAACTTGGTTAAATATTAACATTGATAGCACTGCATTTATTATTTGTGGGTATAACTTGATAAGAAATGAGTGCGCCTGCTGAGGGGGAGCGGAGTAGCATTTTATATTAAAAATTGGATTTCCCATTCTGTAATAGCTACTGATAATAACATGTTCTTTGAGCAATTCTGGATATCGGTTAAGATTAACAACACTCGAGTAGCGTTTGGGGCTATTTATCGCTTTAGTCAGAGTGAATTTAATGAACTTTTGAATCTTTTAGAAGACTCCTTTGTTACTGCTGTATATATTGCCGTGGAACTCGGGTAAAATCCTCACCAACAAAAATATTTTCGAAAATTTTATAAAATTTTCAAAACTCGAAAATTCAAAATTAAATAATACAAAAAAAATATTCCTTACCCGTTTTCCTCTCTTCCTCGGTTGAATGGCTTTCTTCAACTGCTTCCGGCTAGCTCATTTGGACCTCATTTTGGATATCTATATTCACTCTCATATTCTATCATTCACGCACACTCCCAATAAAACCACAAAATACAACAAACATACAATCTTTTATTTATTACTATTTACAAAAAAAATTCAATATTGTCCATATTTCATTGTTCACGTTACCCTTCAGTAAATTTTATTTTGTAATGTCCTGTATTTTATTTTAAAATCATTAAACACATAAAATGTACCTGGAGTAAATGGGCCTTGAATAATACCTTCTCTAAAATTCCTTCTTTATAATTTATTTATTTATTTTTTTAATCTAAGTAAACTCTGGGGTATGGTGAGCTCATGATAACCCAGCTAATTATGCATAATGTATGCCCTTCTACTTTGCATTAAAAAAAAACAAAACCATGTACTCTTCACAAAAATTTCACGTTCTGATGGAACGTTAAAAAGCTTTATAAACACCTTCAAATTTCTAGTTAAATAACATAATAAAGTTATTTACACGTATTCTGTTCAATACGTAAATAATTCACACTACCTTGAAAAACACTCTCATACGTCACCCAATATTCACAGTTTATAAGAATCATAATTTCAAATCGTTACCTGGAAATTTCTAGACGATCTCCGCTCTGTATATGATGGTATGTATTTCTTCTATCTGGTCTGCAGGCCGTTTCTCGCTGCTACTAGACGAACTCCATCTAAGTTGAACTGCTAACGCTGCCTTCAAGGTGTAACCAAATTCCAAATACCATTTCAATTATACGTCTTTCACAAATATTTACTGTAATCTACGTTACTTAATGTCCCGACACGAGTTGGTTAAAATTATAGGGAATACCTCAATTAAAAAATGAAATCTCGGCACACTCACCGCGTACTAATTAAGAGGCTACCACTATGCAATATAAATTAAATGATTTTATAATACTTACAACTCGTGATACTTTCATACGTCGTTTGTGACGATCGAAATATTAAGGGCACGAAGTTAAAAGAGAAGAGAGCCGTGCTACTTCTATATAATATTTATACACTCCGAATGTAACCTCTCCATACCCACCTAACGCGAAATCCTTTATTTAAAATAATACTTCTCACAATTTTGCACTCAGCCGATTTTTATGTCCGCGAATTTCAATGCGTCGTTATGCTATTTTCTAAAAATTAATATACACTATGCTTGTATTTGTCTCGCGTTCAACTAACTATCTATATCTATCGTATATTTCCTGCCGTCCTACAAGTCCCTCCTATACTATCGTTGTCTTTTGCTTATGCGTTTTCTACGTCTCTTTCTAACCTGGTTTGAGTGGTAGAAAATCGATATTTCAGACCATATGCTCTTTAAACCCACGTGGACTTCTTACGTGATTTAAATAACCCCTCATTAGTATTTCATGCTAAAACATCCGATCGTTTGTACAATCCTTAGAATCCTTGTTTGTTATCTACAGAAATTATTGGAACTTGACATTTAAAATTCTGCAGGTGTTTAATTAACTGACGTTTTACCACAACACTTCCACGAGTTTGGAGTTTGGCGTATTTCTACCCCACTGATATATTTGCTTGTTAGCAACGCTTTTCACCTTGGTTTTATTGGGTTTTTATACGCTTTTATGCATATTATACATCAATAATCGTTCAATTAAATTCAATTTAATTAATGAATTAATGGCATTGGCTTCTACCATTTATTTCTTTGCAAACCTACTTAAATTTCATTCATTATTTGTAAAATTTCGTTAATACCTGATACTTAAAAATGAACTAACTAATATAACTTTCGCACGTAATTTCGGGTTGTTCCTTTATACAGGGTGTTTTGAAATTGTTTCTTTTATATTTATTTTTAATCGTTTAAAACCACTATAATATATATATATATATATATATATATATATATATATACAATTAAGATTAGATTTTGGGTTTTACTTCGTCCAAATGTCATAAATTTTTTCAAAATGCCAAAGTCATTTATTAATAACTGACGTTTCGGAAAATATGTTTCCTTACACTTAGTTCTATAATTAAATGGTTAACATCTTTGGATGTTAATGTTAATTAGCACTTGTGTAATTTCTAGTATTAAAAACGTAGTTAGTAAAACAAAACAAGACCAATACAAATTACATTCAACACAAAATTTCATAAAAACCAACAGTTTAATAAATGTAAGTATAGTTTTTAAGAAATTCTCCAAAGATGTTAACCATTTAATTATAGAACTAAGTGTAAGGAAACATATTTTCCGAAACGTCAGTTATTAATAAATGACTTTGGCATTTTGAAAAAATTTATGACATTTGGACGAAGTAAAACCCAAAATCTAATCTTAATTGAATATTAATAACGTCCAGAAACAAAGAATTTATTATAATATCAAGATGGGCTTTTACCAACATATAAGAAGTAAATTTGGAGAAGATATCTTAAAATCTATGAAGAGATGGGCTAGTATAACTCTAAAATTAGCTAACATTAACAACAGATCGTATTTCTTAGAAAGATGCAGAAGAGAAAATGTTGTACCTGACCACATTCAGCATAGCACAATAAACTGTGACAACCTATTAAACACAAGCAGTGGTAAACTTTTCTATAGAATAAGTAGATTCCAAACAAATATGAAGACCAAAATCCTATCTTTAGAAATAGAAGTTACTCATTCTAAGCAAACACAACTAAAACATGAACTCAGTACTCTAAAAACAAATCTACAAACCTCATTACCTTCAAAATACTTTCAAGATTTCAACAACAGACAGAACTCATTTTACAATAAACGATTTATTCAGATTAGAAAAATCAATGTACAAAAGTTTAATAAATTAAAAAACAACTCAGAAACAAAAAATTCGCTCTTTTTGGACAATACTAAATGGCTAGTAAATATTTCCGATATAACAATACCATCAGATATCAGCGATTTTTTATCTTTGGGTCCTAAATTCAACCTACCGGTTATCACCAAAGATATTCATATTGGAAAATTACTAGCCAACATTGAAAATATTTTAGAGGCGCATGAAGAAAATAATAAAACAAACTTAGGGGCACAAATCATCAACAAAATTACAAATTTTCTATTGAATCCAAAAAACTCAAATAACATCAGTACCATTTATAAAACTAAATGTAAAGTAAATAGGTTTTTGAAGACACACCCAGAAATAATCATCACCAATGCAGATAAAGGAGCAGTTACCGTTATTATGACACGCACACAATACAACACCTTATCAGAAAAATTATTGAACGATACAACCACTTATAAAAAACTAAACAAAGATCCCACATTCACAATTCAAAAGAATGTTAACGACCACATTAAGTTATTAGAATCTAAAAAGATGATCACAAAACAACAAAAGCAGGAACTCACTCAAAATAATTCCATTGCAGGCAGATACTACGGACTTCCAAAGATCCATAAACCCGAATTATCACTTAGACCTATAATCTCATCTATCATGACACCAACTTACAACTTAGCTTCCTTTCTATCAACAATTTTAAGTAATGCATTCCCCATTGAATCCAGTTACAGTATCAAAGATTCCTTTACATTTGTCGAACGCTACAAACTATATACTATCCCAAACGAATTTATTTTAATATCATTAGATGTCAAGTCTTTATTCACTAACATACCAACAGATTTAGTTATCAGCATCTTGAAAGAAAAGTGGAGTACTATTGAAAAACATTGTAAGTTTTCACTTGATCTGTTCATCAGTAGTATATATTTGGTAATCAACAACACACATTTTACATTTCAAAATAATTTTTATCTACAAGTATCTGGTACACCAATGGGTTCCCCGATCTCACCAATACTTGCGCAATTAGTAATGGACAATGTTATCGAAACCATAAAACCACAATTACCCTTCAAACTAGAATTCATCGTGAAATACGTAGATGACATAATTTGCTCTATCCCAAAAGACAAAATCGAAGAAACTAATATAGCATTCAACAATTTCCATCCAAAACTTCAGTTTACCACAGAAACAGAAATCAACAGAAAACTGAGTTTTTTAGATACGATCGTCATTAGAGATTCTAATAATAAACTTATTTTTGATTCATACCAAAAACCAACAAATTCCGGCCGCTACCTCAATTTTAACTCAAATCATACTTTCAGACATAAAATAAATACTGCCCTAACTTTAAAAAACAGAATTTCAAAAATTTCCGACCCCATTTTCCTTGCAACTAATCTTAAACAACTACAAAGAACTTTACTAAACAATGGATATCCTAAATCTTTAACAAATAAACTAATTTTTCAAACTAAACAAATACATCCAGAAAAACACATAGGAACTGAACTTAACAAATACAAAACACTTCCATACATACAACAACTAACACCATCTTTAATAAAACTATTAGAAACTCCACAAATAAAAATTTCGACTAAATATGAAAATAGCATTAAGAACATATTTACCAGGACCAAAGATAATATCCCAAAATCACTAAAAAGCAATGTCATATACAGCATCCCCTGTAGCTGCAATAAACAATACATAGGACAATCCAAACAGTGGCTAAAGAACAGAATAATACAACATAAAAGTGACCAAAAATTAAATAAAAAATCATGCGCCCTTACTATACATTTAAATGAATATCAACACCAAGCAGATTTTGACAACGCGAAAATATTAGATACAGAAAGTATATACAAAAACAGATTATTTTTAGAAAGCTACCATATCCAAAAACAAATCAACACAATTAATTTTAAAAATGACATAGATAACCTGCACAAAAGTTATGCATTTTTATTTTCCCTAAATGAAAAGTATTAAACACCATTTAAATTGATTAAAGCAGTCTAAAAAGATACACACACACACACACACACACACACAAACGCATGCATGCATACACACACACCCACATTATAATTTATTTTACATATTATATAAATAACACACACACGCTCACACACACACACACACACACACACACCACACACACACGCTCACATACAAACACATTAGAACGTAATATAGAACTGTATATAAATGATAATATTTTTATTAATTATAATGTTTCAGTAGATTATCATAATTTTATATAATTTATAAGTAACAACATCTTTAATTTTTAAAATTTAATTTTTTTATTGTTAATTAGCACTTGTGTAATTTCTAGTATTAAAAACGTAGTTAGTAAAACAAAACAAAACCAATACAAATTACATTCAACACAAAATTTCATAAAAACCAACAGTTTAATAAATGTAAGTATAGTTTTTAAGAAATTCTCCAAAGATGTTAACCATTTAATTATAGAACTAAGTGTAAGGAAACATATTTTCCGAAACGTCAGTTATTAATAAATGACTTTGGCATTTTGAAAAAATTTATGACATTTGGACAGTAAAACCCAAAATCTAATCTTAATTGAATATTAATAACGTCCAGAAACAAAGAATTTATTATATATATATATATATATATATATATATATATATATATATATATATATTTAATAACTTTACTGTGCTGGTGATTTTAACACAAACATGTCACATTTTAATAATTTCACTGGTAATTTTTCACATTTCTTAGATGCATTTAACCTGAAGCAATTAATTACTGAACCTACTAGGGTAGACGTCATTACTGCTACGCTAATTGATTTATTATTGATGCCTAAAGATGATATTATTGCTGATACAGGCTCTATCTTGATTTTGGATCACCAGCTGATACACTGTCTGTTAGGTTTTGATACTTCACTTGAATGCTCATTTATAAAACATTTAGGGATTTAAAGAATTTTAATAACACTATGTTTTATAACCATCTGAAAAACTTGCTGTGGCATCAGATTTATCATATTAAAGATATTGACAACAAAATAACATTCTTAAATAAAAATTTACTGCATTTATTTAATTTGTATGCACCAATTAAACATATTTGTATTACCAAATCTATGTCGCCATGGATGACTAATGATACTTCAAATATGATGTGCAAAAGTGATAGCATGATAGCTAAATTTAAAAAATTTAAATTGCAGGACGACTAGAATCATTTCAAAATTTTACGCAACTTAGTTACTAATGCTAATAGAAAATCTAAACACAAGTATTTTGAATTCTGTGCTTCCTATTTTAATGGAAATGTCTAACACGCACTTAAAGATATGGAAATTAGGAATAAATCTAATAATACAACTATTCTGGATCAATTTAAGAATCTCAATATAATTAATGCATTTTTGCTTGATTCAATAATGAAAATTTCTCCAGATCCCATTTGTCTTAACCATTTCAATACTAATCTGAATAATAATAACAATTATTTTGATTTTTCGTTTATTATAGAATCTGATCTAGCCAATGTTCTGTCAAATATTCAAAATAAGTCTGTTGGTGCTGATGGTATCTCTATTTATATGTTGAAACTCGGCTGTCCATTTTTACTGCCAATTCTCCTACATTTAGTTAATAACTGTATTGAAGTCAGGTATTTTTCGCAAAACTAGAAAAATGCACAAGTAATATTACTACATAAAACAAAATGAGTATCTGGTTTGATAGATTTGCAACCTATTAGTATCCTACCTGTCCTTAATAAGGTTCTCGAAAACGTTCTTGAGAAACAGATGAGAAGGTACCTAGACATAACTGATATTCTACCTAGTTTACAATCTGGCTTTAGCAGTGACTATAGTTGTACAGCGGCTCTAGCTAGCATCATCAATGACATTATCATTGCTACTGATAATAATCTTCTTACTGTTTTAGTTCTAATTGATTATTCTAAGGCATTCGATATGTTAGACCATGAATTACTTTTGTTCATATTAAAAAATTTTGACTTCAATTCACATGTGGTTGAAATTATTTCCAGCTTTCTTTGTAATCTCTTCATAGGGATCGATACTGGGAGCATAATTATACATTATTTACGCCAGCAATTTAGTCATTTACATAAAAAAGGTACAAAAATCATCTTTATGCAGATGATACACTACTGCATTACTTATTTCATCCTTCATATGCCCATAAAGCAATACGCATTATTAATGAAGATCTAATCAATAATTTTGCCAATGGCTCCAGTAAATTTCCGCCCAAATCAATCGTGATGTAATTTGGAAAACTACTTGACAAAAATTGGCTATGCTTTTTGTCAATATTATCTTTAATACTTACTCATTACCTGTCACTGACAACTCGAAAATCCTTGGTTTGGTAAAACTGACTCACACCTGAGGTTTAATAAATACATTAATCGATGCATAATTAAAGTTTATAGCAATTTAAGGTTATTATACAAGCTGATTCAAATTCGAGGGCCATTACGCGGATCTCTCTTATTAATGGAGATAGAGGGTATGTTTAAATTCGACAAAGTTGCTTACACTAATTAATAATCTGCAAAGCAATTGAACATATCTCATTTGGCATTAGAGATATTTTCAAAAATGTAAAAAAACAATTTCTGTTTTTAGTTTTAGTGCTGTTATTTCAAATAATATTCATATTTTAAAAGCACTTTCTCATGGCCACTTTTACCTCCTATCAAATAGCCCAATTGTTTGTTAAAAAAAGTTTTGTTGTTATCTGACTATCATCATCTTTCTTAGTTCTTATGAAAGCCATTTTCGTTTTTTGAACATTTGGGTTCACTATTTTTTTCTGATTATAGTAGTGTGTGACAGGTAGCAAAAAGCTTTTTAAACAATGACTTAATGGTAAATAATTGTATTTTAATACTTAAAATGGTAAACCTAAACAAACTTTTTATAACTTAAGTGACGTAGCAAAGGAACAATAACTGACCACCATCAACTTTCTATATTACTTATATGTGCCGTTTTGCGTTTTGGTACATTCTCATACATCTATTAATCTGATTACAATTATGTGTGTTAAGTAACAAAAAGCTTTTAAAAGAATGGCATCTAATCAATATCGATATTTTAGAACTACTGTTAACATTAGCAGGCCATGAACCACCTGCTGACTAATGCTAAATCCCGTCATGTACATCTATTAAGGATCTTGGCGCTATATTCGACGAAAAGTGTACATTTATTGAACATATTGATAGAACATGTCAATCGTCAGTGAAAGTATTAGAATTTATTATACATACTTGCAAAGTTTTTACAAACTCTAAAGTTATAACAAACCTCTTATATTCTCTGGTCCGAAGCACTCTTGAATATTGTTCATTGATTTGGTATCCCACATATGATTCAAAGAAGGCTATTAAAATATTTAGCTTTTAGAACAAATTGAGTCTATCCACCTCAAGGGTATTGTCACACGACATTATTGACTCAATTTGATTTTCATACACTGCACCGTAGAAGAATCTTCAATAGTCTGACTTGGTAGCACAATCTCTTACATAACAAACTGAACTGTTCTTATTTGCTGTCCATAATCCAGTTTCACATACCAGCTTGAAACGTATTATATTTTCTTGATCGCTAACCCCAAACGGTCACATTCTTTCCTAAATTGAGCTTAACTAATGCTCTCTTCTTAATACATACATCTGACTCTAGAAGTTGGGGGTCAGCAAAACAAAGTCTTCCGACGTAACTAGGGGTCTATTCCTTGGGCAGAGCTATGAGCAATGGGGGTAAGTCGAAATCTATGGAGGTTACACTTAACAAAAAAAACAAACAGGCGCCACCAAGTCCAAATTGATTTATTTTAGGGGCATAGCTATTTTTTAAGGGCGGACTTGGAGACCCAAAAAAGAGATCGCCTTCGTTGATACACAAACTTGTCTTAACAGAATAAGACGCTGTTCCTGTAAGAAAGAATAATAATTAAGTCACATAAAAATGGGAACACTATTTGCGTCCCTCAAGTATACCTAAAAGTATAGAGAATATTTTCTGCATAATGGGATCATAAAATTTTAGTTCTTATTGCTTTTTGTTTACCAGGTCTGATCAGACTAGATCAGAATAAAAAACTTTAAATGAAGAATATTAATTTACTAATAAGAATTTTCTTGGTTTCAGTAAATAAAGTATCATTGTAATTAAATAAAAATAAAAATTTGAAGTACTTGCAAAACTGGTAGTAAAGGTTATCAACTAATCCTTACTCAAATATTTTATAATTCTATGTAACTAAAAATGCTAGAGTTTCTTTATAACCCAATCAGATCTGTGTGAGTCATTTACAAATGAATATACGAAATTTTCTCTTTAGGTTAACAAACTTAAATTTAGTTTGAAGTCAAAATAATCACCAAGATATTCTCTAATGTTATCAATAGTGGTTGTACTAAAATGCTAAACATGTGTTAGCCATTGGGCAATTGTTGACAATGGTGAACAAACAAACAGGTGATGTAATAGCAGCTGTTAAATTACGTTGAAGCCACGTGTGGTCACGTATTTACGAAGCTAAGTGAAAGCAAATTTAATACTGGGAAAACCAGCTTATTTACAGGTAAACTGAATAACAATTTCTGTACGTCTAACAAACAAAATGAAATAATGTACTTTCAGAAGGAAAGTACTCAGGAAATCCTTAATTCTATTACGAACCCAAGAGCAGCAGTTGTCCCTTGATGTAATGGAAATTACCTCGCAGCGCGGGAACAGCAACTAATTATACTTGCTTTCCATGCTTTAACACAGGTGTAGGAGCAAAGCGGGTTCCTTACTTGGATCACGGCAGCATTACTTTGTAACGTAATCTTCCGTTGTCTAAATTTATTTACTAAAATAATTTTTCATTGCGTAGCCAACAAATTAAGCTTTCTAAATTGTAACTTCAAAGGGATCATGTTGTCTCAAATTTTACAGTTGCGATTTTCGACGTGGTGTGCGATATATACGTTATCCATGCAGTTTTCTAATTTCTCGTTGGGATTTCAAATGTGTCGTTGCGAGTTCAAATGGGTCGTTGCGAGTTCAAATGGGTCGTTGCGCTAAATAAATTTTGTAAATTAGCTAATATGACAACGAATATACAAAATGTGGATTAGGTACTAACCGTTACTCAGGAAGTGTTTCACAAACATAGAGCGACTCGGAGGTCACTCGCCATTCTCTTAGAATGCCTCTTGACGCTACTTTAACTATCGACGAGTGCGCTCGCTGCTTTCTTGTATGGTGGGAGGTTCCGGATTTTGGTTCTCGAACCTCTCACGCGCGCGCCAGTGGCTGTGAAATTACACCGAACTCGGAAACAACTCGACTAATAATCCTTGATATTATAATACTATAAAAGTTTGATTGTTACTTGAATATTTATTTTAATTAATAAAGGTATTTTACTATTCATTGTACGTTTAATGAATGGATTCTCCTACTGCAAAAATAAAATTGTTACACTACCTCTTTCCTAAAAGAAAAAATTTTTCTTAAAAAACTTCAAATATAACTAATACAAAAAATTTTTTTACAACAATACTAGCCTTTCCTATCTTCCTAACCAACTATGCAATTTTATAAATTTACTCAAATGGGGGACCTTCATTTATAATTGAGAGTGTGTTGGTAACTACGTGTACCTGACGTCCATCGGGAGACAAAATCGAGTCACAATCGGTAATAATCAAAATTGGGAGGGTCAAATTAGAGAGTCAAACACTCCACGGGACAAAAGAATTTAAATTTACAAAATTTCTTGACTTGAGATTCCTACTTCTAATAAGGCTAATATTTCTGACCTAAAATCAAACACTTACAATTTAATTCTAATTTCAAAAAAAACTTCACTTCCAGGAGCTCATTTAGCTCTATTTACAAAAAAACAGGAATGCTTCCTCATCAGAACAGCATTACCATTCAAAATATCATCACTATAAGGTGAGAATCAAAAGAAATACCCTACTAATAGGTCTAAATTTAAGCATCATCACAAGGTGATAACCAAAACAAAAGTGACCTAATCAAAGGTTACTTATCAAATTCAAATACAAAGTATTATCACTTTATTACAAAGAGATAATCAAAACGAAGGTAACCTGACCATACGGTTACTTAACAAATTCAAATACAAAATATTATCACTTTATTACAAAGAGATAATCAAAACAAAGGTAACCTGACCATACGGTTACTTAACAAATTCAAATACAAAATATTATCACTTTATTACAAAGAGATAATCAAAACAAAGGTAACCTGACCATACGGTTACTTAACAAATTCAAATACAAAATATTATCACTTTATTACAAAGAGATAATCAAAACAAAGGTAACCTGACCATACGGTTACTTAACAAATTCAAATACAAAATATTATCACTTTATTACAAAGAGATAATCAAAACGAAGGTAACCCGACCATACGGTTACTTAACAAATTCAAATACAAAATATTATCACTTTATTACAAAGAGATAATCAAAACGAAGGTAACCTAACCATCAGGTTACTCATCAAATTTCAAACCCAAAATAACCCAGTTAGGGTTGTAGAATCCTACACCCTACTGATCATCCTATCACTAATTGCTAACGAACAACTGATCTCATTAGTGATGGACCAAACGGTGAAAATCACCAAGTCAACTTTGACCCTATCAAATCTAAGAACTTCTAACGGTCAAAAGGAACAAGGAAAGAACAATTCATTCTCTCCACCTTGACATGTAGAAATCAGGACCAATAGTTAAATAGCCCACCTACTTCTACATTGTAAGGATATCTGTCAAAGACATCCTCCAAACACATCTCCGAGCAACGCGCGAGCAAAACGACCAGCGTGCACCAAGGCACACCTCAACTTACAAAACTTACAAAATCTCAAACCACTTATTTCACTCCTCAATCAAAATACTCAATATTAGTGGACCGACACTAGATCAAGAATTGGAACAAAACAAAACAGACCACTACGTCATTACTTAATATCAAAGAGATGACCGGACCGGAATTAATCGTCAAAATCATCATTTTCATTTGGATCTGATACTCCAATTGGTTTCAAGTCCTTTATGTGCCATTTCCTGCTCTTGTTCCATCTTCGTTTTCTAACTCATATACTAAACTGGAATGTTTTTCCGAATTTTACTCATAACGAACTTAGGAGCTAACTTAGCGGAAAATTTATCACTAGCACTCGAGAGGACCTTATTAGTTCTCCAAACATACTCTCCGACTCGGAATGAAATGTCTCTTCTCCGAAGATTGTAGCGTTTACACGAACGTTGATAAGCTACATGCAAATTTTCACGGACACTTCCAAAAATATCAAACAAAAGTTGACGATCCAAAACATAAGAAGGTCTACTACTGGAGACGACATCAACATCCTCACCAGGTATAAAATTATCCTTATAAGCTTTTCCACTTAAAGGTACCTGACGACCAAAAACTAAAAATTTGGTGAATAGTTGGTGGACTCATGTTTTGCTGAGTTGATCGCGTATTGGATCTTTGATATCTCAACATCCCACGTATCATGTTCTTCTACGTATGTACGGATTGCTGTACCAACTGTCTTATTGATTCTTTCCACAAAATTGCATTGGGGAGCATAAACAGCGTTATACCAAATTTTTGAATTTCGTACCTTGCACACAAAGCTTTAAAAATACGTCCAACTAATTGTGGACCATTATCACAAATAACAAATTGTGGTACTCCGTAGACAAGAAATACCTTTTCTTCCAAAACTTCTCGATCAAATGTGCGGTAGCACTACGTAAAGGTTGCAAAATCGAATACTTCGAGAACCAATCACCAACAACTAAGAGCCATTTATGTCCGCGTTTGGAACGAGGAAACGGACCCATCAAATCTAATGCAATGGTTTGGAATGGTAGTCCAACTTCTTTCTCCTTTCCCATCATTCCAAGGGGACCTCTATTGGGTGGTTTTGAGCACCACAAATCAAACATTTCCTACAAAATTTACGTACGTCAAAGATCATCTTTGGCCAATAATACAATTCTTGGACTCGAGACAAAGTTTTAAGGAACCAAAATGTCCTGCTGAAGGGGGTCATGACATGATTTAATGACATCTACGCGCTGAGACTTTGGCACCAAATATTTCCACTCTACAGCATTCGCCGAATGCGGTAATAAGGAAGGTATAAACTTATAAATAAACCCATCTTCTACTTTCCATTGTGGGTAGCTTTTCGGTGACAACAAAATTTTCTTTCTCAAAGACTCATACCACAAGTCTACTGCATCAAGTTTAATCTCTACTAAGTTAACTTCTGGATTTTCTAAAGGAACACCACGACTAAGACAATCTGGAACTATATTGAACTTTCCTTTTCTATGCACCAAATCAAATGAGTGTTGCCTTAATCGAACTGACCATCTGGCGAGTTTTCCAGTTGGATTCTGAAGATTACTCAACCAAAGTAACGAAAATGATCGGTGACAACGGTGAATCGAACTCCTTCTACCCACGGACGAAATTTCTCAACTGCAAAATAACCGCTAAACACTCTCTTTCAGTGGTGGAATAATTGCGCTCAGTACGGCTCAGGGTTTTGCTTGCGTACGAAATTACACGCTCTTCTCCGTTTACATTCTGAATCAACACAGCTCCTAACCCAGTGTTGCTTGCGTCACACTCAACGATAAAGGGTGCCGAGTAGTCTGGCTGCGAAAGAAGAGGTGCAGAAACTAATGCTTGCTTGATTAGCACAAATGAATTTTCTGCTTCCGCACTCCAGTTTACAGTTTGACCTTTTTCTTACTTTTAATGAGGTCATTAATAGGCGAAACTAAAGACGAAAAATTCTTTATAAAGCGCCTGTACCAGCTGCACATTCCTATAAACCTTTAATTTCCGTTGTGGTTTTCGGACGGGAAAGTTAACCATCGCCGACACCTTATCGGGATCTGTACGAAGTGAGTTCGAACCTACTATATAACCCAAAAATTTAAGTGTTTTTAAAAATTCACATTTACTTATATTTATGGTAAGGTTAGCTTCTTTTAAACGTTGCTTAACCTCTACTAATAACTTTAGATGATCTTCAAAAGATGACGAACATAATATTATGTCGTCCAAATAGCAAAATACATGGGGTTCAAAACGTGGACCAAAAATTGCATCTACTAAACGCTGTTGCGTCTGCGCAGCCTTCTTCAACCCAAATGGCATGCATGTAAATCTATATTGTCCTCGTGAGATAACACTGAAGGCAGTCTTATCCTTAGACGATTCACTAAGAGGATTTGCCAAAACGATTTTCTCAAATCCAGAGACGAAATGTAGTTCGCACCTCTCAACATATTGAGAATTCTATCTACGTTCGCAAGGGGGTACGAATCATGAACAGTTAAGTCGTTCAGGGTTCTACCATCAAAACAGAAGCGATATTCTCCATCTGCCTTCTTAACCAACAAAACTGGAGAGGACCACGGACTAGTACACGGTTCTATAACTTTAAGTCTAAGCATGTCGTCCAATTCCTCATTCAATATCTTACCCATATATGGTGACATGACATATGGTTTCTTGTGGAAGGGTTTGGCATTGCCTGTGTCTATGTCCAATTCGATTAGGTGAGTTCGTCCTAATCTATCGTCGCTGCTAATCTCACTAAATGAATTTATTAACTCTTGTGCTTGCGCACTTTGAGCATCTGAGAGGTCATGTAAACCACATAAAGAATCTTCAGTGTTCAAAGGGATGGAAGACGGACCTATATACCCTATGTCGTTCCCAACATTGCTTTGGATAAACCAATTATTACTTCTAAAGTCAGCAACTACACCAAATAATTTTGCAAAGTCACTACCGAAAATAAATGTATGCGGTAGGGACGGAACCACTAATGCATTAAGGATGCGGCAATCATTACCTATACAAATTGGCAAATCTACTGAGCCTACAACAGACTTTATTGAACCATCAGCTGTAGTGATACCTGTTTTGCTGAACTAAAAATTTTCAAGTCTAATTCTCTAACAATTGAAAGTGCTAAGGATCCTACTACTGAGGTAGTGCATCCCGAATCAGAAGACCGGTAATGTCTCTATCTATTAATTTCACCATAATGTAGGGTCGATTATCACACTGCTTCTCAATGAACAGAGTATTATTCTTAGGCTTCGAAGAGTCCTGACAAAAATTTTTAACAACTGTAAGCCATCTCGACCACTCGTCTTTACTAAAGTATTTTTCTTGTTTACAAATCATAACTGTAGCCTTATGACGCGGAACAGGATACCGACCACTATGTACCTGCCGCCTTACTGGTTTTTGAACAATGTGGACATGACGTTGCCTTAACGCCTTTTCGACCACATCCAAAACAAAAATTTTTTGTTGCTCTACAATCTCTAAACCAATGTCCACTACGGAGCAATTCCAACAAACAAAATGATTCCTCTTATCGGGACTAAAGGAATTACAAACCGAGGACTCTAAAGAACTCTTATCCGCTACTGTTACTTGAGGATTGACTAATTTATTCTGAAACACCCTACTCTTAACAGCATAAACTTTCTCATTCAACCCAGGATGTTTGTTCTCATATGGATGCTTAGAGGGTTGCAAATCTTATTAGGTTTATTAGAAGACGCCAAAACCGAGTTTAGTTTCATCAAAGAAGCTTCTTCTAACCTTTTACACAAATTTACTAGGGTCGACAAATCTTGAATGTCCGACAATGCAAGTGCCGAAATATATTCAGGAACCAAATTTCTTCTAATCATTTTAACTTTAGTAACTTCTGCTGGCTCGTTGGTCAGTCTACTAAAGAGGGTTTGCATATGCGCGACAAATAAAATAATCCTTTCGTCTTTACCTTGACGACGATTTCTGATCTTTTCCCAAATGTCATCATCCGAAGAACCAGGTAGAAAATCTTCCTTAAACGTTCTAACAAGGAGTTCCAGTCTCGCAAAGAATTTTCACTGTTCTAAACCAAACCAAAGCGTCACCCACAAAAGTTCACATGCTGATCCAAATAAGTCAGCTTCGGATACCTTACGAGATTGTGCTAAATCACTAACTCTATCTAAAATGAATGTAGTTGTTTGGGGTCACCTGAGAATTTTACAGGCCATGAACCTATAGGTACTGAAGGTGTTACATACGAAGTCGAATGGATAGGTGCACTAACTAAAGGAGATACTACAACGGACCGATCTAAATAGGTGGACTCTGTACTTTTATTGATTTTATCGTACAACTCAGCTTCAAGAGTTAATATCGTTGCTACGGTCTCATTTCTAAACTTAATTGCTTCATCGGGATTTATTGAAGGGATTTTCATACGCTTAGCTCGTCCCGAAGGTGGTTTATCCTTGAACAAGCTCTTCTAAAATTGAGTCTGATGAGTCGCCCTCAAACTCGGACACAATATTACGAACTGACTCGATTGAAACTGAAATTTCTTTACTTTCCGTTGCAAAATCTACTTCATAACACGAAAGGTCAACCAAACAACAAGGCTTATCTATTTCTTTAGATAACAATCTACCTAAAATTTTCCTTTTCTCCAACACTGTCCTCTCACTTACCACTACTCAGATTCTTAGTACATACTACAATTCTTCTTTAAGTAGACAAACAATTTGGAATTTTTCCGACATGGTTACTACAACCTAATGGAATCAAACCGATAAATCTAACTAATCCGAATCTTACAAAAGCTATCAAAACAAATTCGTACTACTAAAGGTAAAAATCAAAAATGTTTTTGGTAAAATTATTTTGCCAAAACAATATCAAAAAATTTAAGGGTCAAAACAGAACTAAAGTCAAAAGTAAATTTGACCAAATTAACGAATTGAGTGTATGGGGATTACCGTTACAACAATCTTTTATCAAAAGCAAACAAACAAATCTAAGTGTCAAATAAACCTTAAGCAAACAAATTTCGAGCAAAATAATTTTGGACAAATGGACTTCAAAGGAAAATAAATTTAGAGCTAACAAACTTCGAATCAAATTAAATTTAGAACAAATAAATTTCGAAGCAAATTAATTTTAACAAATAAATTTTAAGGTAAATCAAATTATGAACAAACAACTTTCGAGCTAAATTAAATTATGAACGAACGAATTTCAACAAATTACTCGTTGAACAAACAAATTTCGAGCCCCAAATAAATTTTGATCAAACAAATTTCGAAGCCCCAAGCGTTGGGCGCTAGTGAAACGTATTATATTTTCTTGATCGCTAACCCCAAACGGTCACATTCTTTCCTAAATTGAGCTTAACTAATGCTCTCTTCTTAATACATACATCTGACTCTAGAAGTTGGGGTCAGCAAAACAAAGTCTTCCGACGTAACTAGGGTCTATTCCTTGGGCAGAGCTATGAGCAATGGGGGTAAGTCGAAATCTATGGAGGTTACACTTAACAAAAAAACAAACAGGCGCCACCAAGTCCAAATTGATTTATTTTAGGGCATAGCTATTTTTTAAGGGCGGACTTGGAGACCCAAAAAAGAGATCGCCTTCGTTGATACACAAACTTGTCTTAACAGAATAAGACGCTGTTCCTGTAAGAAAGAATAATAATTAAGTCACATAAAAATGGGAACACTATTTGCGTCCCTCAAGTATACCTAAAAAGTATAGAGAATATTTTCTGCATAATGGGATCATAAAATTTTAGTTCTTATTGCTTTTTGTTTACCAGGTCTGATCAGACTAGATCAGAATAAAAAACTTTAAATGAAGAATATTAATTTACTAATAAGAATTTTCTTGGTTTCAGTAAATAAAGTATCATTGTAATTAAATAAAATAAAAATTTGAAGTACTTGCAAAACTGGTAGTAAAGGTTATCAACTAATCCTTACTCAAATATTTTATAATTCTATGTAACTAAAAATGCTAGAGTTTCTTTATAACCCAATCAGATCTGTGTGAGTCATTTACAAATGAATATACGAAATTTTCTCTTTAGGTTAACAAACTTAAATTTAGTTTGAAGTCAAAATAATCACCAAGATATTCTCTAATGTTATCAATAGTGGTTGTACTAAAATGCTAAACATGTGTTAGCCATTGGGCAATTGTTGACAATGGTGAACAAACAAACAGGTGATGTAATAGCAGCTGTTAAATTACGTTGAAGCCACGTGTGGTCACGTATTTACGAAGCTAAGTGAAAGCAAATTTAATACTGGGGAAAACCAGCTTATTTACAGGTAAACTGAATAACAATTTCTGTACGTCTAACAAACAAAATGAAATAATGTACTTTCAGAAGGAAAGTACTCAGGAAATCCTTAATTCTATTACGAACCCAAGAGCAGCAGTTGTCCCTTGATGTAATGGAAATTACCTCGCAGCGCGGAACAGCAACTAATTATACTTGCTTTCCATGCTTTAACACAGGTGTAGGAGCAAAGCGGGTTCCTAACTTGGATCACGGCAGCATTACTTTGTAACGTAATCTTCCGTTGTCTAAATTTATTTACTAAAATAATTTTTCATTGCGTAGCCAACAAATTAAGCTTTCTAAATTGTAACTTCAAAGGGATCATGTTGTCTCAAATTTTACAGTTGCGATTTTCGACGTGGTGTGCGATATATACGTTATCCATGCAGTTTTCTAATTTCTCGTTGGGATTTCAAATGTGTCGTTGCGAGTTCAAATGGGTCGTTGCGAGTTCAAATGGGTCGTTGCGATAAATAAATTTTGTAAATTAGCTAATATGACAACGAATATCCAAAATGTGGATTAGGTACTAACCGTTACTCAGGAAGTGTTTCACAAACATAGAGCGACTCGGAGGTCACTCGCCATTCTCTTAGAATGCCTCTTGACGCTACTTTTAACTATCGACGAGTGCGCTCGCTGCTTTCTTGTATGGTGGGAGGTTCCGGATTTTAGTTCTCGAACCTCTCACGCGCGCCTGTGGCTGTGAAATTACACCGAACTCGGAAACAACTCGACTAATAATCCTTGATATTATAATACTATAAAAGTTTGATTGTTACTTGAATATTTATTTTAATTAATAAAGGTATTTTACTATTCATTGTACGTTTAATGAATGGATTCTCCTACTGCAAAAATAAAAAACTTCGCACGCAAATCCTTAGAATTCTCCATACCTACGCCACACACTAATATGTTATTCAAGTCGCCTGTTAATATGATGTGTCGTAACTTTAATTTACTGGATACATATATTGATATTCACATATGCATTCTAAAGGAATTACTGTTACTCGTTTAGTGCCGTTAAATAGCTTTTTTTCTTTTTTTGTGTGTTGTTATTAATTAACGATTCACATTACTACAATACTTTTAACGTAGTACAATATGGACTAACAATAGAGTATTTTGTTATGTATACGCTTACTTAGTTCACTATATTTTTGTTATTTAGGTTTTGTGTTGTCCTATAACTGGATGTAATGTCTGTTGAACAATAAATAAATAAATAAATAAATAAATTACGTATTATTTCTATTAGCAGTAAATATGCCTTTTAGTCATATTGAGAAACGAGCTATGTTGCATGTTTTTTATTCCTATGTTTCTGAAGCTTGATACGAACTTAGCCAAATACGGATTGTTTACTAAACCTCGCAATGCTTATGGCAACAGAAATTTGAATAATAAGCAGCATTATATTCTACAAATGGTAAACCATAAAGCTAAAATACTTTTTACTGTTGTAGCTACAATTTTGTTGTTTAGATAAATAATATTCCTTCAACATCCACACGTGAAGTAGCTGTTGAATTAAACATATAGCAGACACAAGCTTGGAGAACTTTACGTGCAAATAAGTAGAAACCATACAGGGTTCATGTAAACCATACACTACAACCTGGAGAAACTATCAGACAGCTAGAACATTGCAATTGTTAGGAATGCTAAATAATGATAACGATTTTTTGAAGAAAATCATTTGGTCTGACAAATTTAAATTCACAAATGCTAGTATTTTTAATCGTAATACTGAACATTACCTGGCAGTAGAAAATTCCAGACAAAATCGGGAAAGAAGACCACGGCAGCGTTTTGGTATAAATATTTGGATGAGTATCTTAAATGACCGTTTAATTGGACCGTTCATGTATGAGGAGTCATTCATTCAAGGAAGAAAAATATTTGAATCTTCTTCGTGCACAAATATTTGAGTATTTGGATGGCATTCCGTTAAATCTACATAGACATTTATGGTGGCAGCAGAACGGTGCGCCAGCACATAATGCAGTAATTGTCGAAGAATATTTATACCAAGAATTTCCCAATCGTTGGAATAGTTGCATAGTCTGCTAGGTCCCCGAATCTAACACGATTAGACTACTTGTTATGGGGAACTGTCAAAAATCAAATATACAAGGAACCCCTGGAAACATGAAAGAACTTAGAACAAGACTTTCGTCTATTTGATGCTATTCCTAGAAGGTCCATTCAAAGAATTGCGCTAAATGCAAGAAAACGTACACAATTATGCATTAACGAAATTCAATATTTAATTCAAATATTTCTTTTCTCTTGTTTATATTTTTAAGCGATATTTCTGTTCTCATTTATTATACTGCCGTTTAAATTAAGTTAAATGGTAGAGCAGGTAATTTAAACCTGAAGTTGGCCTTTTCACGCATTTTGATTATTTTTGTTAACAGAGCTTATCCATATAAAATGCTTTACTCTAACAACTTTGAAGTAAAATGTATGTCCTTGCAAAAAAGGATATTAAAGTTAGTTTGTAGTATATGTGATAATTTTATGAAGTCATTGCCATCACTTGTGCATCTAATTAAAGAAATGAAAAATGACATTAACCTTATGAAATAACAAATATTAAGCCATTCATGATAAGCCTACTTACGCAAATGCTTTAAAAAACAAACCTCAACAGATATTACTCATTGAGCCCATACAAGAACAAGAAAGTAAACATACTAAATCAGATATAAAGAAAGCTGTCAATCCAATTGAAATTGGAGTCTCTGTGTACAAAGTTAAGAAAGTTTTTAAAGGTGGTATCATGATTGAATTAGATAATAAAGAGCATCGGAAGATTCCGAAGGAAAACAAAACCGATAAATTAAGGGACAAATATAAAATTGAAGCTCTATCTTAGAACGCCTAGATTAAGAGTTTCTTATTTAGAAAACGAAGATTTAATTGACGATGCAACCGCACTTAGTGGAATACTACTGAAAAATGATATTGATTTCTCACATATAATTTTCAGCTTAAAAATGGTCACCGTGTTAAAATCCAAATTTCCCAAAAAGATTATTTTAATCTTGGAAACCGATACTGTAACGCATGGTCATATTATAAATCTTGGTAAATTATTGATTGGATGGTCTAGAGTTTTGTGTCTAACCACCTACATATAATCCAATGTTATAAATGTCTAGGATTAATCATCGCCCAAAAATTGCAAATCTGAAATTTGCTGTACTAATTGCTCTTTTTGAACCATAGTTATGTCTAGTGAAGTTCACATAAAGCTCTGTGTCAACTGTGTAAAGGCAAATAAGTGTCTTAATTTCAATCTCAAAACAGATCATTATGCAACAGATCCTTTGTGTTCATTGCTATAAACCATTACTGGAGAAACAACATAACAAAACACTACAGTGTGAAATAGCAATCACAGTAACCAATTAAGGATTTAAAAATTTGTCACATCAATATCGGATCTCTCATTTTAAACTTCGATGGCTTTTATGCCTTTACCAAAAATAAAGGCTTTAGTATTATTTCTATCTCAGAAAGCTGGCTGCCTGTCAACTTTACATCTGAGTTTGTTAGTGTTATGTTTCTTATTGGGTTCACTAACATTATTATCAGCAAACTGGTATACTCAAACACTTGCACTTGTATAAATAAAATCCCATCTTCTCCTTAATACCATTTATTTAGATCAACACCAAAACAATCACTCCTCGTCCCTAATCGCCCGGCTCCCATTCTAATTATGTTTCCCCCACTCTCGTGCCACAAGCACACGTGCCTATTATTACATTAAAACAATATTACAAAATGCTATATTATCTTATACGACACTTCTCTCCACTAAATTAAACAATACATACAAAACAAAATCCTACATATATCCTAAGCCAAAAAGCAACAAAAAACTTATCTAATTAATTCAGGGGAAAAACGTACTGGAAGTTTTACATTTCTTTTTGGTCTTGGAATCTCTTTATTATACCTTTAAAGTGAGAATTCTTTAACTCTTCTTCTTTACTATCTGAAATATCACTGGATAATTGATATTGCCACCAATTTACAAATCTCCCCATTGGATGCACTTTTTCCGCTAAATTACTAGGTTTTAACTGATTTATATGTACCTTTTTAATCGAATCATTATTTAGCTTAATTATGTACACTAAGGGACTAACAGGATACATAATAGTTGCAGGAATCCATCGATCCATAGATTTTACAGTATTTAAAAATAAAACACGATCATTTACTTGATACTTAAATATGCTCTTAGATTTTTTAACTTCTACCTTATCCCTAGGGTTTAACATCGATAATTCATTACGAAAAGGAAATTCAAACATTAATTCTGCCTGTGATACTTTTGTTACAGTACTAGGTGTACAGCGGTAACTAAATAAAATAGCTTCTAAACGATCTTCCATAGACATACTTTTTAATTTACTTGATATTACAAAACGTATTATGAATTTTTTATTTCTTGTACAAAACATTCAGCTTTCCCATTTGACGGCGGGTGATACACCAGCGAAGTAAAAGGTTTTATATTTAATTTTTTCATAAAACTCTTAAACTGCTGAGAGTTAAAAGGAGGGCCATTGTCGCTTATTATTATTTTTGGTAATCCAAAGTGTGAATATGCTTGATCATGTCAGCTTCCATACAAGACCCAAAAACATACAAGCGATCGAACATTTTCATTTTTAGCAACCCTAAATGATTTCCGTGTAACATGTCAATATTTTAAATTGCAACGTTTTGGACACAACAACGCATTGTCCAAACAACAAACAATCTTTTTCAATCGATAAATTATTCCTTATTTTAAAGTAGGGTTTTAAATAATAATTTGACTCAAATAACCATGATTGTTTTAACTTATTTTTCATCTGACATAAAACGCAATCAGAACTGGTTTTCTCCGAAATTTCTTTGCACGTTAGAAACACATTTTCTAATTTACTGTCTAAAGAAAAACATTCAACATGCGCCACATCTGTGGTATCTGTTAAAGGCAGGCGTGATAAAACATCAGCATTATTAATATCCTTGCCTTTTTTATATTTTATACTGCAATTATGTGACCCTAATATTAGAGCCAAACTCTGCAGTCTCGCTACTGCAATAGGCGGTATTTGTTTATTTGGATTAAAAATTGTTTCCACAGGTTTATGATCTGTAACCAACTGAAGAGTTTCTCATTAAATACTTATTAAATTTTTTTATCCACAAAAATAATTGCAAATTCTTCTCTTTTCAATTGTGAATAATTGCGTTCAGCCGTTGATAATGTGCTTGACACAAATACAACGGGATGTTCAATTCCATTTATCATATGCACTAATGTTGCGCCAACACCAAATGCGCTACTATCGCAAGTAACTACTACTGGGTATTTTGGGTTAAACAATACTAACAGTGATGTGTTTTATAATAGACTATATCCATTCAACTTCCGTTCTTAATAAACAATGTAACAAAGCCAGCACATCACAAGGCATTTTTAAAAATTTACAATAAAAGTTTAAGCAACCCAAAAAGCTCTTAAGCTGTTTTACATTTTTAGGTCTAGGCTCTTCTCTAATAGCCCTAACCTTAACATGGCATGGACGCAAGCCATGTTCATCTAAACTATAACCCAATAAATTAATTTTTGGAACAAAAAAACTTACATTTTTGTAAATGCAACTTTACATTATATTGATTTACGCATTTCAGAACTTGCCATAAATTTTGCTTACATTGCTCCCTATCTGGGGCTGTAATTATGATATTATCTAAATAACAAACTACCCCATCACCTCTTTTAAAATGGTATCCATTACAGACTGGAAAATAGTTGGTCTTGAAGCCAAATTAAATGGTAATCTATTAAAAGAATATAAATCCTTATGAGTGTTGACAGTTAGAACAACCTTACTAGCCTCAGCAATGGCTAATTGTAAGTACGCATTTGTTAAATCTAATTCACAAAAAAACTTACCACCTGATAACTGAGTAAACAAATCTTCAATTACCGGTAACGGATAATGTTCAAATTCTACATTTTTATTTACTGACCTTAAATCACAACATAAACAAATGCGATCACTACTTTTTTTGGAACACACAATATTGGAGAAGCCCACTGACTAATCTTAACAGGCATAAAAATTCCCTCTTGTTCCAAACGATCCAATTTTTGTGCTACAGTGGCTTTTAATGCATATGGTACATTATAAGCACGATGCAAAACAGGAACAGCATTAGGCTTCAGCACAACATTTACCTTAAAACCTTTAATTGTTTCTTCCACACCAGATTTAAAAATAACTTTTGGAAACTGTATATTAATTTCTTGAATTATGGAAGGCAATTATTCAATATCATTTATTGAATTTACAAATTTTTGTATGCACAAACTGTCCTTCCACTCAGGATTAATGACAATTAGCAAATCCCTTCCTAATAGTGGCTTTTTTAGACCCGGACCAGCTACTAGTATTTTTACATTACAACTTTGAGCATCAACACTTGTTTTTAACTTTACCGAAATTTTTCCAGTTAAATATAATGGTCCGCCACTAGCTATAACTAATCCAATATCTGTTTTCACAATCAGTACCCGATAAACATATTTTTTATAAACTAAACGTGGTGTCAATGATACTGCTGACCCTGTGTCAACCATAAATTTAATTTTATGATTGTTCAAAATGACGTTGTACCACAATAGTTCATTATAATCATCGTTGTTGACAACATTTATTTCCTGCAGTTCTAGCAAGTTAATTTCAGTCTTACACATTTTTGATATGTGACCCTTTTTATTACACTTAAAACACATCCAATTTTTACATTTACATTCATCGGACATATGTCCTTGTTTACCACATCTCAAACAACTTTTATTCTTACTTGAATTTATTCTATATCAAAAACTCCTACTTACATTTCTGGCTAAAGAGTGTAAACGTGGGTGTGATTGTGTACGAAAACTTGAACGAGTTTTTGTAGGTGCTACAGTTGAGTTATTTACAGATTGCTGATTTACCACCAATAAATATAAATCTGTGTTTTTACCAATTTCACTTTCAAGAACTTTACTTTTAGCTTTCATTTCCAGACAGATCGTTTTTTGCAGTTTTAAAGATTAATTTTTTTCACTTAATAGATGACTTCTAGTAGCCTGATCAACAATACCATAAACAATTTTATCACGCAAGGCGTCTTGTAGAAAAGCACCAAAATTACAATTATGTGCAATTTGTTTAAGAGCAATTAAAAAATCCTTAAAACTTTCGCCATGTTGCTGATGTTTGCACCAAAATTTATACCGTTCAGTTACTTCTAGCTGACTCGTTGAGTAGTGCTGCTTTAAAACATCAGCTAATTCCTCAAAACTTTTGTTAATCAGTTTTTCTGGCATAACCAAATTTTTTAAAATTCCATACAGTTCAAGCCCAATTAATATTAACAGCTGATTTACCTTATCGTTTTCTTTGGCTTGAATAACCTTCAAAAAAATTTCTAGATGTTCTAGATAATTTTCAAACAATTCAACGTTATAGTATGTCAACATTAATACACGTGGGTTTTGCTTTATTCCAGTTTCTTTATCAGCCATATTATAACTTTCTGAATTCATAACTCTTTTAACCAAAATTAAACTTTTTACAAACGATGTAAAAATTATAATTTCACAGTGTGTTCTTTATTTTCTCACTGTTAAATATTTGCGGAAGCACTGCATCTGTTTATAATGCCAACAATATCCGTTTCTCGTCGCCGCTGTTATATTTCTTATTGGGTTCACTAACATTATTATCAGCAAACTGGTATACTCAAACACTTGCACTTGTATAAATAAAATCTCATCTCCTCCTTAATACCATTTATTTAGATCAACACCAAAACAATCTTTCCTCATCCATAATCACCCAACTCCCATTCTAATTATGTTTCCCCCACTCTCGTGCCTATTATTAAATTTGGGAGGAGCCTTTACATTAATACGATATTATATATTGCTATATTATCTTATACAACAGTTAGGATTCCTGGAATTCTGTGTTCAGAAAAGATAGATCCTCCAGGAGTGAATGTGTTTGTTGTTATGTGCAAAATAATATAACTTGCAAAAAAATCTACTTATAATTGGTACAAACAGGAAATTTAAAACAGCTGCGGTTAAATATCTCGATCAAAAAATTTCCTATGCAGTGGGAGTCATCTATAAACCTCCACAAAGTCAAGTTTCTTGCCTTCATGTGTTAGAACATGTTTTATCTAAATTATACGCAGAATTTAATTACATCATACTAAGGGAAGATTTGAACATCGATTTTTTAAAGAATAACAGCAATTCTATCTATTTAAAATCAATACTTGCATCATTTAATCTTGTACAAGTGAATTACTAAACATACGACTACTTTATTAGACATCTGTGCAAGTAAAGATCTTCCTTACACAGACATTGGTACATATGACTTAATAAATATGTCAGACCATCGAATGGTATATTGCAATTTATGCATTAGCCATGGGAAGTTGCTAGCTGAGTCATTCACTTTCCATAGCTTTAAATACTTTGATATGCACACTTTTTCTGAAGATGCCAACACTAGCGGCTGGTTGGAATGTTTGAAATATTACTCCATAGATGATAAAATGTCCCTCCT
>JARFIW010000420.1:0-37865 GCA_036346225.1 Platerodrilus igneus
ACAACACATAAAACTTAACAAATGTTCAAGTATTTGAAACTAACACCTAATGAATTTTATTGAATTATTGCAGCAATAATTTAATATCAAAACATTCAAAATAGTTTTTCACAAAAAGTATTTTTAACAATTGATGGAAAACTATGTCTAGAAATAAATTATACACTCATCCGTGAGTGCGCTTTTACATATGTTCTGATTAGTTATTTGGTTATGTTCGTGCACAAGAACATTAAGGGATGATTGTACAAGTGCGAGTTTAATTTCTGCTCTACTGAATCCCAAGTTAAACTTAAATCAAGATTCAACTGAATCAATAGTCACTATTTCAAATGCAGCCAATAGCGACGGTGGCGTATTACAAAAGCTTATATAAACCTAATTTGAAAATCTGTATTTATCTATTGCCCTATTTTTATTTTATAATCATCAAAAGCACGATTAAGAGGGCAATAATTTTGAACTAAAGAAGAAACTGTAATGATCCGGTGCTTTCGTACGTGTTTTCATTGGTCGAAGATTATTAATACATAATTCTGTACTTTATCTGTATTGGAAGATATTTTAAGCAACGTTGTAACCGCTAAAGGCATCCCGAATTGTCATGCAATCTGTTTTAAGTGAGGCAAGAGAAGCCTTCTTGTCCAAGGGTAACCTAAACTACTCCCTTCTGAAGTTGCTTCTTCAGAAAGAAGTGACCCTAGTTTTGCATCCTGCTTTACATAGTAACGGTGTAAGGGGGGAGTGGCTTCTAATATCAACACATTTTCTTGCTATTACAACATAACAAATAAATCTTTTTAATTTTAAATAAAGCAAAAATTATAAATAACAATTCGTTGATTAAGTTCTTCTAATTTTGTTTATTAGCCTAAATGGAAGATATACTGAACTTTATGACATAACCTAACAAATGATATGTCAAATTGTAAAAAGAAGTAAAGAAGTTAAAGTTGAGCCAACTTTATTACTTCTTTTTACCATGATTTATTCAGGAGTCACGTGCACTCAGTAGTCAATCAAAATTTGTATAGAAAAAAAGCAGCCATTGTTAGGTCTATTAAGCTATCTGAGCCAAAATATCAGAACACAGCAAAATATATATATAGGAATTATTTGCTAATTATTTGCTTTTTTTGCTGATAAAACCAATTTTTTTGCTATATCTGTAAAAAAATTACAAGTGGCTAGATAGCTTAATATTAAGCTATCTATCCAACTAAAAAAAATATCTACCCGAAATAAAATAAAAAAATTAACAATATATAAATTATTTGCTATATTTTTACTACCATTTGCAAAAGAAAGAAAATCAAATTTTCAAATTATAAAATAAATATCAAAATCTACAAGAGTAAAGTACATTAAAGAAATTAATTGCTAGCATGACTAAAGAATACCTACGTTTTATGAATTATTTACTCTTAAAATATGCACTCCCAAATTATCAGAAAACATCAAAATATATTGTAACGGGCTACTACTTCCGCGTTTCTTTAATTTAAAACAAGTAATAATAATGGTCTTTATTACTCACTGTTCACAAGTCTAATTAACAATATATGCCTTATTTATAGATGTTTTCAGTCCACTTAACAATGAAGCACTATTACACTAATGAATTTACAAGCACTAATATCTTCTTAAACTAACTTCTTTACCCTAGGTCCAATAACCACACTAACACAACTATTTGTTTATACACTTCTATTTATTTATGTATACTGCAAGCTGCATGCACATTAGACACAGCATATCATTTATGTATATATTCTAAAAACTCAACTACGTTTACTTTACAACGATATAATTTATATTAGACATTCAAGAATAGACTAACTCTTACATTCATAAGCGGCCTTATATATACCCTGCATTAAGATATGACTCATTATCTAGAACTTTGTAGAAGGATTCTCGAATGCTGAAGAATACGCTGTGCCCCGGGCGTTTGTATGTTTGACGGGTTGCCTAATAGTGGATCGCAACACTGCCCCCTCTTTAAAACCGTTACGTCTCGTAACTGTAAATCCATCTTGACGCCAATTCGATGACTGGTGACGGTATCGGCAGCTATCTCCTCTGGTGCATCCACCGCGTCGTTGGAAGTAACAGTCAACACTCTTTTCCTGGTCTTGGTAGGCAACCGGTTGATAACAACAAACAAGAACCTGGACGTTGGTTCCCTGGAAAACTACTTCTAGCATATTTCGGACTATCCTCCAGTCTAAGCGATCCAGTCCACAGCCCAGCTTGGGCACCGCTAGTCTCGTTACTCCATTTTCCATCATCTGCGCCTTAAGATTTAGCAAAGCCTCCCATAGATGTCCATAACTAGGTCTCTGCCATGAAGAATTTTTGGTGACCAGATAGTAAACATAACGATTTTTATCTTGAAGGACCAAAGATTTTCCTACAGTTGGCTGCTGTTGTACTAATTCATCCACACATCCAAACTTTTTCTTGAAAACAACAGCTATTCCCTTGACATTGCCAAATCTTGAGCTACGCAATGTGCAAGGGAATACTCTTCTGGTGCTCTAAACAGATCTTGCTGTTTTCAACAACAACGCCAAATCTCGCTTTAGCGGAACCACCATACGCCGCCATAAAGCTCTCAAAATCTACATTTGGCTCATGATTAATAACTTGCCGAACACCATTATCATTATTCGAGTCTTCCTGGTTGTTGCCAGCGTAGGATGTTAAACGGTCAAAGTGTACCACTTTCGGTTTACCACGAGGATCTTCTGATCCGGTACACTACATCATTAATCCTTTTAACACTTCGTACGGCCCTTCCCATTGTCTTTGTAGTTTTGGCGACAATCCACGTTTTCTTTGTGGATTGTACAACCACACTAAATCTCCAGGTTGATAACCACCTTCTTGTGCTCTCGTGTCATATTGTGATTTCATTCGATCGCTTGCTGCCTGTATATTCTTTCGGACGTTTTCGTGAATACTATTTGATCTTTCACGAAGCTTACTAACGTAATCTTCACCTGCGATCTCTTCTCCAGGTTTAAATCCAAACTGAAGATCACATGGTAGCCGCAATTCACGTCCTAGCATTACGCAAGCGGGAGAGTACCTGTGCTGTCATGTACCGAAGATCGGTACGCCAGTAGGAACAAATGAGATATTGGTCCCAGTCTCGTTGATGTTCAGAGACAACTTTGGCCAGGTACTTCCTAACGTCCTGTTCATTCTTTCAACCATTCCATCCGATTGGGGATGAAGTGGCGTGGTTCTAGTCTTCCTGATTCCAAGATGCTTGCAGACATTTTGAAACAATACTGATTCGAAGTTTCGACCTTGATCGGAGTGTAATTCCAACGGAACTCCAAAACGACAAAACAACTCCTGACTAGTACATCTGCAACCGTCTCGGCTTCTTGGTTAGGTATAGCATATGCCTCCGGCCATTTGGTAAAATAATCCATTGCAACCAAGATGTATTTATTTCCTTTCTCTGATTCAGGAAAGGACCAGCTATATCAATGGCTACCCTCTCAAAAGGATTCCCCACGTTATACTGTCTGATTGGGGCTTTCCGTTTTGAGACCGGGCCATTTGCAGAGGCACACAATTCACATTTCCGGCACCACTCCTTCACATCATCTTTGCAGTTCACCCAATAGAATCTTTCTCTCACTCTTCGAGAGTTCTTTTCACGCCAAAGTGCCCTCCGGAAATACCATCGTGCAAGTGCTGCAACACTTCCGGCACTCTGCTTCTCGGCACTATCACTTGAAGTCTCTCAGTGCCATCTTCAAATTCCAGGCGTCGTTTCAAGATTCTATTTTCCATCATCAAGGAGTCCCACTGTGCCCAGTATGCCTTCAGGCTCCTACTTAAAATACTAATTTCTTCCCAAGCTGGTCGTTGTCCTCATTTTTCCACTCAATAATACGTCCCAATTCGGCGTCATTCTCCTGGTCTTCTCGTATTCTTTCGAGTTGCCAAGTATCATCGGTTACCGTCATTCTATGGATGACACTTATTTTCTCTTCCATCTTGGAGCAATGATTGCAGTCCACCGGACAAGGTCTCCTTGATAGAGCGTCTGCATTCCGATGGCTAGTTCCTACGCGATGTTCTGTATCAAAGTCATATTCCTGCAGCCGCTCTATCCACCTTGCCACTTGCCCTTCAGGATTTCGAAACTGCAGTAACCATTTCAGTGCAGCATGGTCTGTTCTCAACAGGAATTTACGGCCGTATAAGTACTTATAAAAGTGCTCTACGGATTTGACGACGGCCAACAGCTCCTTCTTGTCACACAATAGTTCCTTTCTGGCCGCGACAAGACCTTGCTGAAATACCCAATAACTTTTTCTTGTCCGTCCTGCACTTGAGAAAGAACGCCTCCTATAGCTGTGTTACTGGCATCGGTATCCAACACAAATTTCCCTCCATCCGTGGATAACTCAAAATTGGTGCTGTAACTAGTAGCCGTTTCAGTTGTTCAAATGCTCTGTGGCAGTCGTCATTCCAATCATATTCTTGTCCATCTTCGGTTAATTTTGTTAACGGTTTGGCAATGTTCGCAAACCCAAGTATAAAACGTCGGTAATATGTGCACAATCCTAGAAAACTGCGTAGTTGGTGTATATCTGCTGGTGTAGGCCACTCTTGTACCGTTTTTATTTTGTCAGGGTCAGCTCTTATTCCGGTCTCTGAAACGACATGTCCTAGGTATTTCACCTCTTTTCCAAACAGGTGACACTTCTTGGGGCTCAATGTAAGGTTTGCCCCCCGTAATCTTTGGAATATCTCCTCTAGGTTCTTAAGGTGTTCTTCAAAAGACCGACCTAACACTATCACGTCGTCTAGGTACACCAGACAAGTCTTCCAAGACAGTCCACGCAGTATCGACTCCATCAATCGTTCAAAAGTAGCAGGGGCATTGCATAATCCAAATGGCATGACCTTGAACTGCCATAATCCAGTTCCAATTGTAAACGCAGTCTTTCTTTTCGTTTGGCTCCAAGCCTACCTGCCAGTATCCGCTTTTCAAGTCCAAGGTCGAAAACCATTTAGATCCGGATAGAGTATCCAAGGTGTCATCAATTCTGGGCAAAGGATAGCTGTCTTTCTTTGTCACATTGTTAAGCCGCCGGTAGTCTACACAAAACCTTGTCGACCCGTCCTTTTTCTTGACAAGCACTACCGGGGATGCCCATGGACTATTCGAGGGTTCAATCACTCCCTGTTCTTCCATATTGGTGATAATTTGCTCGGCTTCCTTACGTTTTGCCAAAGGAAGCCGCCTGGAGTGTTGTCTTATCGGTTGCGCATCTCCAGTATTGATCTTGTGTTGCACAACATTCGTCCTTCCTTTCTCACTATCATCCAGTGCAAACACACCTCGATATAGTCCGACCAGCTCTTTTACCTTGCCCAGTTGGTCGCCGTTTAATCCTTGACCCGAAGGTATTAACATATCTAGCAATTTCCGTTGGCTGGTTTATCTTTCGTGTCGTCCACACAACGTTTAATATGGCAAACTGGAATGCAACTTCCCACAATCATGTCTTTCTTCAGGGTCACCGTATGCGGATTAATGTTCAGCACCCTTACTGGTACCATATTTCGAAACTTTACCAGCGTTCTTCCAATCAGTAATCCCTCCTGACCCATTCCCGATTCAGTTGCTTCTATCATGCATACTTGTCCTTCCCGGGCGTACCATCCGGGCGTCCCATTACTATCATTTCCGCCTTTCTCGGGTATTTTCATATCGCAAATCATTCGAACTTGCATCGTCTGGTTACTCTTGAAATGGAATCTCATCATCATCTATCCGAAGCACATTTTCTTTCATGTTTACATGAAACCCATATTCTCTCATGAGATCCATTCCCAAGATCACTTCTTCTGTAATTTCAGCTACCAACACTCGATGATTAATTAATTTGTCCCCAATTGTCAACATAACGGCAGTCTCTCCGTGAGTACCAATCTTCTCACCACTTGCCGTTCGGAGACACACCGATACAGGTAGCATTTTCCACGACCAACCAAATCTGGTCTCACAATAGTTCTTGTTGCTCCTGTATCCACAAGTAATCGGACAACCCTACCATTAATTCTACCATCGATATAAATGCTGTCCAGACTTCCCATGACGATGCAGCACGGATGATAATCTCCGGGCACTACGCTGTGCTGTCGAAGTTCGCCCCTTACATGGACCAGCTTTGGCACAACCGGTTGTTTCTTTGGTTGAGTACAGCGTTCTGCATATGGCCAACTTCACCGCAGCTCCAGCATCGCAGACGCCATCTCCGCGGTCGTTGTCTTTTCAGCCTTTCCGCCTTTCGCTTTTCAAACACACGGTTGATTATTTCATCTATGCTGTTCTGAGCTTGACCAGGTTCCTCTAAGGCAGACCGAACTTTGTGACTCACCCTGTGTGATGTCTGCTTAGCTGCTTCAAATTCAAGCGCATGGGCCAGTGCGTCATCTAACATTTTTGGCCGTGCTAGTCTTAGCGCTTGCTGTATTTCGCCATCCTTAACGCCATCCACAAATGTTTGGACAGCAAGTTGTTCGAGGAAGCTATCTGGTGCCGTTGGGTATGCCAATCTAACTAACCTGGCAATGTCAGCTTCAATTCTTGCAGGCTTTCACTTGTCTTTTGCGAGCGGTTCTTAACTTGTGCGTGGTAAACCTGTTGAAGGTGGCATCTCCATATCTCATCTCAAGCTTTGATGTTAAGAGGCCGTAATCATTCTGCTGGTGATCGGGAATCGTTTGAAGATGTTAAGAGCCTCCCCGTAGGGCCACTATTAGGAGATAGCCTTCTCTTTTTGCACCAACCGTTGGCTATTGCAGCAGCTTCAAATTGTTTCAAATATGTGGGCCAAGGTGTTTTACCATCGAATGTAGGTGGTTTTACTTTAAATTTAGACGGAATTGACTCCCCTTCTATGGTTCTTATTTCTGGAATGTTCTGATTAACAACTTGGCTTGGTAATTCAAGTGGTCGCGTTGTTAGTGAAATCATTTGTTCTTGAGTCATCACATCTTCTTCCATTTTACCAATTTATTATCCAACTTTTGCTCAACTGTTTTTACCTGTTCAGTGACATCTTCTTTCAATGCAATGGAGCTTCATTAATCTTTGTTCTAACGTGGCCGTCTTTTCATTCAACTCTTCCATTTTCATCGCGTTTTCACTAAAGCGTTCTTCTATTTTCTTAGCATTTTCACTTAACCTTTCGGTAAGGTTTGATTCCAGTTCAACTGACCTCTCCTCTATTTTCTCAGCGTTTTCAGTAAACCTTTCCTCCATACCGGATTTAAAATCCTTAAGGAAATTCATTAAAGTCTCTGCCTCCATCTTACTTTGGTTTCTTGTAACTGGCATATACAAACTACTTAAATGTCTTTAGACTTGTGTTTTAAATTAATCACTATATACCCCCAAATGCCTGACACCAGTGTAACGGGCTACTACTTCCGCGTTTCTTTAATTTAAAACAAGTAATAATAATGGTCTTTATTACTCACTGTTCACAAGTCTAATTAACATATATGCCTTATTTATAGATGTTTTCAGTCCACTTAACAATGAAGCACTATTACACTAATGAATTTACAAGCACTAATATCTTCTTAAACTTTCTTTACCCTAGGTCCAATAACCACACTAACACAACTATTTGTTTATACACTTCTATTTATTTTGTATACTGCAAGCTGCATGCACATTAGACACAGCATATCATTTATGTATATATTCTAAAAACTCAACTACGTTTACTTTACAACGATATAATTTATATTAGACATTCAAGAATAGACTAACTCTTACATTCATAAGCGGCCTTATATATACCCTGCATTAAGATATGACTCATTATCTAGAACTTTGTAGAAGGATTCTCGAATGCTGAAGAATACGCTGTGCCCCGGGCGTTTGTATGTTTGACGGGTTGCCTAATAGTGGATCGCAACAATATATAGGAATTATTTGCTAATTATTTACTTTTTTTGCTGATAAAACCAATTTTTTTGCAATATCTGTAAAAAAGTTACAAGTGGCTAGATAGCTTAAGATTAAGCTATCTAGGGAACTAAAAAAATACCTACACAAAATAAAATAAAAAAATTAACAATATATAAATTATTTGCTACTTTTTTTGCTACCATTTGCAAAAGAAAAAAAATCAAATTTTCAAATAATAAAATAAATATCAAAATCTACAAGAGTAAAGTACATTAAAGAAACTAATTGCTGGCATGACTAAAGAATACCTACGTTTTATGAATTACTTACTCTTAAAATATGCAACTCTCAAATTATCAGAAAACATCAAAATATATATGGAATTATTTGCTAATTATTTGCTTTTTTGCTAATAAAACCAATTTTTTGCTGTATCTGTGAAAAAGTTACAAGTGACTAGATAGCTTAATATTAATCTATCTAGCCAACTAAAAAAAATGTAGATTTTGGTATTTATTTTATTATTTGAAAATTTGATTTTTTTTCTTTTGCAAATGGTAGCAAAAAATAGCAAATAATTTATATATTGTTAATTTGTTTTATTTTATTTTGTGTAGGTATTTTTTTTTACAGATATAGCAAAAAACTAGTTTTATCAGCAAAAAAAGCAAATAATTAGCAAATAATTCCTATATATATATTTTGATGTGTTCTGATAATTTGGCTCAGACAGCTTTATAGACCTACCATTGTTCTCCATGGAAGCAACTTCTAGAAGAGAGTATGTAAGGTTACCCTATTGGTCTCTCTATTCATTTTGAACCGGAGATTGAAATGGACGCTTAACAAGTTATAACAGCTTAACATTGCAGATAATATCGAGCTCCGCGTGTACCACTGGTAGACATTTTGTCACTTAACTCGGGGATCGCATGACTACCGGTGGACATTTGCAAAATTTTGGGTGCGTCTATAAATAACACCGTCTCATGCGAGTGTTATACCGGGGCGCTGTTAAAGTGTTCATAAGCAATATTTTACCTTCTAATTATGTCGGTATTCAAGGGCAGTCCGAAGCTGAAATAAATTTTGCCCGACATACGCAATGCACTGTTTACTTTACTTCCACACCACAACTTCAATGTAAACCCGAATACGACGCGAAGCATGCATACTTCTCTTGCTTTGTGTTGATGACACCATCGTTAAAACAGAGTAAGGCTCATCGTCACTATCTACTACATTAGAAATTGTAATAATTGAAGAAAAATTACAATCAGGAGATTTGTATCCATTTAAATATTTATACTTTCTACTTTGTTAAAAAAAAACGTTACACACTGCTAAGGTCCTAAGGAACAATTTTTTGCGAGCAAAAATTCCTGTAAATTCAGAAAGTTAGGTTCCAAGAATATAAACAAATAAAATATAAACACACCGGTGTGTTCCCTAACCGTTCATCAATTAATCGGGCATTGTATGCACTACAGATTCACCTTATCCATCACGCGCGCTTCACCCGGAGTATTCTTTATGAACAAACACACCTTTGGTTTCAAGCCTATTCATTGATTTTTCTATACAAACCTGTTCTGCGGTCTCGGAGGTAAAGCGGCTCCGTGGCGTAGTGGTATGTGTGTGACTACTACGCCCAAGGTCCCGGGTTCGAATCCCGACACGGTCCGCTTGAAAAATGTTAGGCGAGCATTTTTCACAAAAATACACCCTTGTTCAGATGAGAGGTAAAATGGAGGTCTCATGTGTGAGTGTTGTCACGCACTTTAAAGATCCCTACCTTGCTTGGAACAGCAAGGGTTCGACAGAATTCAAAATTTTCCAGGTAAAAAAAGACTCGCTTCCTGGCCAATGTAGTACCTTCGGGTGGAGCATTGGAAAATCACATGTAAGGTCTCAGAGGCAAATCGAGTTGTGTGTGGGTCGGGCAGATTATCAAGTGTGCTGGTGAATACACTCTAGATACATTAGTTACTAATAAAACACATATTCAAACAGAATACTTATTTTATAAAATTAAAACACAAGAAAAGCGGGTTACTTTTGAAACTTATGCTCTGACTGGAAACGCGAAATACACATTGGTGTGTTATTGCAACCCAAACAATGGTGTTAACCGTTTTGGTGGACTATCTGTCCTAAGCAGCACTTTGCTCAGAAATGAACTTTTAGTAGCAAAATGCGCCTCTCTTCCTTGCCAATCTTTTTTGACTTTCAATTTGGTTTAGTTTATACTTTTCAACGAACTTCGTTCGTTTATGAAATCGATTTGTCGTCCGTCTGTCCGTCCGAGGCCTTTCTAATGGTCGGACATCAATGTGTGATACATCAATCGATTCAGCTCGGTGTCCTGAGCTTAAGTTTTGATGTCAGTAGAAATCGGGCCACGGGGACGCCGTGCCCCCGCGATATTCCGTCGGGAAAATTAAAATTTCAAATAGGTCCAAAATTAATGTGCGATACATATTTGGACTCCCCTAACATAGCTGAGTCGAAATATGGTACCCCCCACAAAATCTGACCACGGATACCCGACCCCCCCCCCCCGGAATTAATTTTTATTTTATCTAAATACTTATAATTATTACAACATAATAATTTTAATTTCTTGAAATTGTTTTAAAGTAAGTCTACATTTGGAAGTTCGTTGCGACAATGCCTTGCATTTTCAACTTGTTTTGTTTGACGATGAAAAGTTATTCGTAAATTTCGAAGGTTTAGCTGAAGAACCAGTAAGGCGGCTCCGTGGAGCAGTTTGTATGCGTGTGACTACTATGCCCAAGATCCCGGGTTCAAATCCCAGCACGGTCCGCATGAAAAATGTTAGAAGAGCATTTTTCACAAAAATAGACCTTCGTTCGAAAAAGTAAAATGGAGGCCCCGTGTGTGAGTGTTGTCACACACTCACACACGTTAAAGATCCCTACCTTGCTTACAAAAGCAAAGGTCGGCAAAATTCAAAATTTCCAATTAAAGAAAAACTCGCTTCGAAAAGTTATTCGTAAATGTTGAAGGTTCAGCTAAAGAGGCGGTTCCGTGGCGTAGTTGGGCGTGTGACTACTATGCCCAAGGTCCCGGGTTCAAATCCCGACACGATCCGCTTGAAAAATGTTAGGCGAGAGTTTTTTTACAAAAATACGCCCTCGTTCAAATGAGAGGGAAAATGGAGGTCCCGTGTGTGAGTGGTGTCAAACACGTTAAAGTTCCCTACCTTGCTTGGAACACCAAGGATCGCCAAATTCAAAATTTCCAAGTAAAACACTCGCTTCCTGGCCAATTTAGTACCTTCGGGTGGAGCATTGAAAAATCAAATGTAGTGAAGAGGCAACAGCTTCACTAAATGATATACTTTCTGATGTGGAGGGTTGGCTCTGAACGTTTATGTCAAGGCATTCAAGCTCGCTCTCTACTTTTATCAATCTTTCCACAAATTTTTCTCTGAATTCTGTTATTTGTAGTTTTTCCTGTGCATTTTATTGTATACGTGGAGAGCATTAGTGAGTGGTGCAGTTGTTTTCAAATGAAATACAATTCTTTTCCACCATTTGACGGTACGTCAAATGTAAGGGGAATATGCTGTCCTTTGATCTGACACATCATAATACGATTTATACCTATTGTAGTCTAGAATCATAGCGGGTTTTTAACTTCTTTACCTGTTGTAAAGTCATCGTAGTTTGTACTCAGCATAAGCACATTTCTTTTGTCTTTTCATTTCAAAACTATTTTATTTTTGTTTTGTCGCGCTATAACCTTTCCTTTTTCAAGTTTGACATTAGTTACATCGGCAGGAATATTCATACGATTAGAGCAAAGAGTTCCTACTAAACGGGCGTTTCCTTGGCTCATGGTTGTTGCTTACATAACACTCGTTTAGCAGTTATCTATGCATAATCTTTTTGTATGATCTAATAGCTCTTCCATTTTTAGGTGCAACACTACATTATCAAAGACAGCAACCTCTGGAATTATCTATCTTCCTGTATAGATTTTAAATCCCCCAGGTGTATTCACCATCTACACAGAATTTGAAGACTTTGTTATCATAACGATGCCGCATGTTTGGTATGTATTGGCGAAAAAAGACTCGACCCCGAAAAAGCACAGTACTCTCGTTAATGCAGATGTTCTCTTCGGGAACGTAAGTGAGTTTAAATTTTGCTTCTAACGCATCAACAAATGTTGAAATATTTCTCAGTCGGTCATCATGTGCCAGGTCTGCCTCATTAGCCACATGAAACATTGTCAATAGTAGTTCAAACCGTTTGCGGCCGATTATTTGGGACATATTGTTTTTGTTCAAATTTATTTTTGATCAATAGTCTCGAAGTATGGGTATAGGTACTAAGCCCATCCAAAGAATAAGACCAAAGATTTTTTTACTTCTGATGGGTTTATTGGGATCCATAAAGGTGCTCTGAGTTTTTTTCGAGCATTTATTATGTTATGATTTATTTTTCTCTAACTTTTTTTAACGCGTAAGAATTTGTTTCTTGCACAAATATATTAATGAGTTCCTCGTCTATAAAATACAGAAACACATTACCTGTATCTTTTCTTTCCAGATCTCGAACCATCTCAGGTATAGGTTATGACATACAACCCGTCTCCCGATAAAACCCCAGATAAATAAATAGTTATAAAATACTTACCATCGTGATTCCAGCAGGTTGTGGAAGTCGTTCTTCAGGAGTAGATTCTTTCTGCCTTTGTTATGGCATAGATTGCTGCTTCGCATGTTTCTGCTGGTGCTGCGCATGACGATTCGATAATAAGGACAGGTAAGAGGATGAGAATTACCATAGTCGAAGCACTCAAGCCGGCATTGAATGGCAGGCGGTATGGTAATGTTCTAAACTATGCTGCATTCATCACATAAAACGTCAACCCCTCCAGCCGAGGTAGACGCACTTACAGTCGCGTTGGTGAGAACTTAACTTGTTCCCATGTGTGAACTGTTATGCCAGCATGCTTGCGACCGCAAAGATAAGTCAATAACGTCAACAACTATGCGAACACCACCTAAGCATGGTTTTCACGGCGTCAGCGGTATTATTAGGTGCTGCGGGGAATGTACCACACAGAGTTCTAAAAAAGTCCTTAATCGTAAATTAATACAGTAATACCTAGGAGTTTTAAAATAAAGCGTAACAAGGTCCAGTTTCAGGAGCATCATATTTTAATTGGCTTCTATCACTCAACATAACTTCCCAAGTGGAGATTGTCGGACTTGCATCAACAATGTCGATTTTATTGTTTTCCTCAAGTGTAATTTTCCTCCTCGTCAAATATAAAGTCTTCATTATCCAAATATCCACCCCACGTTCCAAGACCGATTGCCGACTGCTACGCTTGTGTTGGTTATGATTCGGATTCAGTTCGTCTCCTGCCATTTACGTGCAGAAAAAAAAATTCAGTGGATCCCAGACTTACCCTTGGAATTTATTGACCGGAGAGTTTTTTCATTGATCCGAGAGTGTTTGCTCACCTGAGGGTGTTTTTTTAACCCAAAGGTGTTTTTTGACCTGTGGGTGTTTCCATTAACCTGAAGGTGCTTGCACTGAAACGAATATAAATTAAGGCACTTGATCTTTCACCACTAATTCTCACCATCGGCGACTCCAATCCTGTTTGGCTCGAAGATTACGTGGAAGTGAGCGGATTAAAAAAATAACTTAAAGTCAATTCGTTCTGGAGAATTCTTTTCAGAACAAATGCTTGGTGACCTTGTGTCGTATTTACGAAGCAAGTTGAAACCCTTGAGATACATTGTGAACAACAAATTATTTACACGTACCTTTCAATGATTAGAATGCTATTTAATGCTTTCTAAGCAATGTCTCAACACACCTGAATTATTTTCCATAGTATTATTGGTACCATACTTGGAGCTTAACGTTGCAATTTAATCAAACTATAAAATAACAGATCCTAAGTTGTTTTCTATATGAGACCAACGATTTATTAAGAATTCGAAAACTTATTTAGGTTTCCAAATAAATAATTCTTAGCAAATTTTTCTTTTTTTCTACTACCTTTATATAGTTGTTTATCTGTAAAAAAATTTGTTATAAACGAAAAAATATTTGTTACAATGTACACCAAATTTTTCTGAACTTAGGCATCTCTTTCAATGTCTGTAGTATTTAGTATTTAATGATGCTTTCATTGTCAGTTGTTAAAACAATTTCTGTTGAAGGACCACATGCAGTACTTCTGGCGTGCTTTTTTAAAATACTAACTTTGTTCTTGATAATTTTTTAAATATTTTGCTAACTCTATAATTACATTCAGTAAGAAGAATTCGTGTGCTACGGTCGTGGGTGTTGCGACAAAATGAAATCCCGACTGGGGCTATGGTCCCGATGCACTGGTAGCAAGGCAGTGCGGTGGCTAGACTGGGCCGCAGCAGGAGGTGGGAGGCTGGCTTCCCGAAAGGGGGGATCGTTATGGTTCACGAAAGCAGGAATGGGCGCTAGGTCGGAGCCGCTACTAAAAACCTAGAACCTTGACCCAAGGGTTCCGAGCAAGCACAAGGTAAAGCAATAGCCTCCCAGAGTCTCAAAATCTCAATTCCCTTACCACAATAACAAATCTCCTAAAGTCAAACTCAGAGGGATTAAATACACAATTTAATACCAGCGGCAAAATTACATGGATTATAAGGCTGAAATAATCGCAAAATAACCTGTAAAGTAATATAATGTTAAAGCATAAACTATTTGCAGTAAATGAAATAATAAATGTTGAAAATATACTTATTTGCAATAGGCAAAATAATAGATGGCACAAACGGTTACTAAAATAAACATTATAATTTGAATTAGGGCCGCTATACTTGCGGCCACGTCCCCAATGCTCCACCCGGAGGTACTACATTGTCTAAAATAAACATTACATGTAATTTTCCAATGCTCCACCCGAAGGTACTACATTGGCCAGGAAGCGAGTTTTTTTTACCTGGAAAATTTGGAATTTTGCCGAACCCTTGCTATTTCAAGCAAGGTAGGGATCTTTAACGTGAGTGACAACACTCACACACGGGACCTCCATTTTACCTCTCATCCGAACGAGGGTGTATTTTTGTGAAAAATGCTCGCCTAACATTTTTCAAGCGGACCGTGTCGGGATTTGAACCCGGGACCTTGGGCGTAGTAGTCACACACATACCACTACGCCACGGAGCCGCCGTCTAAAATAAACAACATGAATAAGTAAACGTCTTAAATATGTAAAACTATTAAATAGGTCGGGTCTCGATCCGTTAAAATTTGTGTTGATTTAGATGTGACCCATTATCGGGCACTACATGTAGCATGTAGCTCTACAGCTAAATATTAGAGGGGAAGTATGTAATAGTCGTTTTGGTATACCAACACAGATCTGGTTTCAATAAATAAAATACTATAATAATAGAAGAGGGTTGCATGGAATTAGCGTAAGAGGTTCCAGTAGTAGATAATTGGTTGTTTTATGACCACATTTCCTCCAGCATCCACATTTCCTCACACATCTGGACCAAATTTACATGTAAATTCCCATAAGGAGGAAATGTGGGAGATGAATCTCCTCCTTGCTCACCTTCTTGCTCGGACACCCCACATCAACCATTTTGATTACGTCACACCCGCATTCTTTCCACCTGCGAGATAAATCTTTCTCTACATTTCCACCCACGAGATAAATCTATATTGTTAGGTATCAATTAATATTAGATTTTTCTCAGTTACCTGAATTTCTAAAATTTTTTAAATAGCATCATCCCCCAGAGAGCTACCCTCATTTTAAGATTTTTTGCTGGTAGCGATTTTTGCCGGTCCTTATAATTTTTTTAGCCTTGCTATACGTCAAATTAGTCTAGAATTTTACGCAGAATCCGAATCTGTAAACAGATTTAATATAGAACCACCACTTACCGTTTTACACACACATACGTTCTAGCGAGCATACCGCACCGTACCACTACTCGCTTTTAATGTCATACCATCCTTTCTATCTTGTTTAGCTCATCTTTCGAGATAAATATATTTTCTTTGGTAACAATTAATATTAGATTTTTCTTAGCTACTCGAATCTCTAGGAATTTTTTAGATTGCATCATCCCCCAGAGACCTACTCTCATTTTAAGATTTTTTACCGTCAGCGATTTCTGACCGTCCTTATAAATTTTTTAGTCATGCAATACATAAAATTAGTCTAGAATTTTATGCAGAATCCGAATCACCAAATAGATTTAAAATCGGACCACTCCTTACCATTTTATACACACACCCTCTAAATTATAACTTTCCTGCAGCACTTAACCTAAAAGAAAATCTAAAACCCATTCTTAAAACTTTTTATTACAGACAATTTTCACTAATACAGTTTAAATTTTGTAAACCACATTTCTAAATACATATTCACAATTTTTATTCTTAACCTAGAACTCCTCACAACGGCTTATACTTATTAATATTTATTTCTAAATAGAGCACATTTTCCAAAGACCAACCGGACCCACGTGTTTCAAATTCCTCTGATTTTGTTTTCATGGTTTGGCTTAAGACCTCGTACATATTTTCCAGATTACTAGAAGATGTTATAACCATATTTTTTGTGTTAAAAGATTTCACATCGGTAGTTTCTTCTGCCATTTTGGTGTAAACGCCGTAGAGTTCGCAATTAGCTTTTATTGCTGTATGTTGTGTTCTTTTTTCATTAATTATTCGAATAAACCGCTCTTTCTGCTTCCAAAGACACTCGGACACTCCATCGTCGACACTGGCGTTCTTTATGCGATAGCTAGTCATACGGTTGTTAAACGCTGTGCTAACCATTTCTACACCATCGTCGCCAGTAGCGGTAACTGTTGCATTTTTATGTCTGTTGCTTCTTAAGTGTGCGGCATAGGTAATCTTTTCCATTTCGAAACCGCATACTTTACACATAATTCGTGGAGATAGGAAAAAAGAGAAGAAGGGGTAGACTTAGGTTAGACTACTGCACACAGATAGTGAAAAATGTAGGCTATAGGAGTTTCAGGGAGATGTGTAGGCTAGCTTAGAATAGAAATCAATGGAGGTACACCTCCAACCAGTCCCAAGATGGATAAATTAATGACGAAGAAAGTAACTGTACTTAAACATGATGATTATTACAAGCAACTACAAGTATTGGTTGGGCAATATTCTCGAATAATGTTAATTGTGTGAAAGGATTTACTGGAAAACTATTATTTCAGCAAATATCTAAGTCTTGGGGGATCTTAGCAGCCACAAGCTGCTTAACCCCCTTCACTGGATCTCAGGGAAATAGGGCATAAAATTAGAAAACAATAGAAGTGGAACCGAGCTGTATACATGCTGTGTGAGCATTTCAGGGAGCTGTGCAGGCTAGCTCAGAATAAAAATAAGTGCAGGTACGTGTCCAACCAGTTTTGAGACGGAAAACTTAATGACGAAAAAATCAGCGCAGATAAATCTGATGATTATTATAAACAAGTACTGGTGTTGGTTGTGAAATATATGCAACTAAGGTTGACTGTGCGAACAAATACATTGGAAGAAATATGAAATCGGTAAATGTTTAAGTGTTGGGGAACTTGGCAGCCACAGGCTGCTTAGCGCCCTTCACAACCACTGAATGTCGGAGAAATAGGGTAAATAAGTGTAAAACAATAGAAGGGGACTGAACTGCATCTAACAAGAAAGAACAGCGCCGATGATGAAAGACCACAAACATAGAACAAGAAGAATATTGTTGAAAGCATATGTGTGGAGCACAGCACAGTATACATATGGAACACGGGCAGTCTGAAAGGCAAGCAGAAAAAACGGTAGCAGCCTTTTGTAAGCTGTGCTTCACATGTATGAGGATGATAGCATGGACAGACAAAGTTAATAACAAATCGGTTATAGAAATAGTAGGGGAACAAGGATATCTGGGGAAAAAGATAGCACTAGAAGGGCAGAATACGTTCTAAGGCATTTGTGGGAAATAGTAGGGGATATATTATAAGCAGATATAGGAAAAAAGAGGTAAATGTAGACCTAGATCAGATAGTGATAGATGCAGACTGTGCAAATTTCAGGGAAATCTGTGGGTTAGTTCAGAATAGGAAACAATGATGATACGCGTCTAGCCAGTTCCAGGACTGAAAACCTAATGATGATGACCCTACATAGAATTATAAACTAGAACTTAAAATTTACAGAAAACCAACAAATACTGATCAAGTTCTCTCGGCCATATCCAATCACTCCTTTGAACACAAACTGGCCTCTTTCCGTTGCTATGTTAATCACGCATTAAATTTACCTATAAATAATGATACAACCCCAATATTATTGATAAATTAATTAATAAGCTAAAACGAAATAAACTACGTAATTCAATTCCTTTAACGAATACTATAAAGTCCAAATACATATATACGTGTTTACGCTATTTCAATTGTCAATTATAAGGACAAAATAGATAAGCTCCAAAAGAGTGGCACATATATAAATTGTCTTGTAGTACTTGCCAATCTAGTTATGTAGGTAGAACTTGCAGATCCCTAAAAATAGGAATTTCAGAACATCTCAGTAAACCCCAACATTCAGCATCCGGCCACCATCTGATCTAAAAGGTTTAACTCGTTTCTTCTTTATAACCTGCAAATTTGGTATCCTTTGGCCTTACCTTTTTACCCAATTTTCTTACTTATATTAGAAGTACATTTGTTAGCTATTTCCTTGTTCTACTTTGTTATCTCCTTATCATACTTTAAATGTGGATTTAATCTTAATTACAGTTTCTTGTAACATACATTATAATAACGTACAGCTTGTGATATTGCAATGTCCATATAACATTTGATATTTGACACGTTTTAATTTATTTATTTTAAATATTGTTGATGGTAGATTTCTTTACTACTAGTAAGTTTTAATATTTTACTTTACAATAATATTTTATATTAACTTTTTAGCCTCTTGTCGAAAAACATCACTGAAGATGACTAGTCTATATATTCGAAAACGCTCTGTTCTTAAACTATATCACACGTTGACCATTATATTCTGTTTAAACTTTTTATAATATTAAATAGCAACCGTGGGAGTGCCTAATATTCCTAGGTACCGAAAAACCGTTGACCCTCCACCTGCAAATCGGACAAACTGTGTGAATAGTTGAAATTGGGGAATTCCCTAAAATAATAAAGCTTATAAATATCACCATCGCAAAATGGAGAAATTCATTCATTCATTCGCGTTCATTAAAATCCAAATCGTTGAAGATGAGTTCTTAGAAGCACGATCGTCAAGTAGATGAACCAGTTTTCAGTAATTCGTGCAATGGTAATTTTCAAAATTTGAGCTTCCAAACGCGAAGGTGTTCGCGGAATTAAATAAATTGCCGTTACTCTGTATAGGATGGTTGAAACTTGTTTTCGCACCAAAAAACTGTACGTGATAACATTTTTACTTTCTACCTACTCCATACTTTTTGATATATATATATATATATATATATATATATATATATATATTACTGTGAAACCACCAAAATTCGGGAACTACGGTTTTCGAATCGAGCCCCAGCGTTGGGCCGTCATGTATATGCTGTGTATCCTACAAAAAGCCTCACCTGAGTAAAAAAAAATATTCGAACCTCTCGAATTTGGCACCAAGATTTGCTGTGATTCTCGCCCTGTTGAATCTCTTCTGATAATCGCCTCTTTACTCTTTCCGCCTCGGCTGCTCACCTAGTTAAAACTTTCATCTTCATTCATAAAAAAAAACAAACACATTCCTACCACAAACATCAACGTTAACTCTATTTACATCAATATTCATAATACATTAAAATTTCAAAATTAAATTGTAGCATAAATTTCAGTATCATAAAACTTCAAGATTAAATTTGTCATCATTTTAATTTTCATCCAGAATTAAAGTCCTTGTAGGATGCCTACTAATTAATTTAACATTATTTGCAGACCTGAGTCTGAGTACAAAGGGAGAATCTCCCACCCCTTTACGTTAATCAAAGAGGTTAGTCTAATTGAGCTCAATGACAGACCCAAATTTTCATCATAATCAAGAACATAAACTGCTAAATACTCCTTTCTACTTAAACAAGAAAATTTCACCTTAAAATTAAAATTTGTTGTTTGTACAAATTCACTACTGTCCATTTTTAGCAAACAAATTATAAAGTTATTCAACACACACCAAAACATCAAAATCGAACAACAAAGCATAAGTTACCTGAAGGTTAATGCACTCGTGGCTCCAAGGTACATCGTCCTTTGTTAATCACACCATTCCAACTTGGTTATGTTTACGGCTTCTGATTCTAAACGCTTTTAAAATTTTCTACACCACCATTCATCTAAAGTTGTTTCAGAGCTTCTCAGGAACTCATCTAAGTATATCAAAATCTTGTTTTGTGGATCCAATCACGATTACGAATAACATTTAATATTAACACCCCCGAAAAATAGCAAAGAAATTCATACTTCTTTCACGCTATACCCCAAAACTGCCTACTTTTGTTTATTCATTTATCGTTACAAATTTGGATAATTGGTACAGTAATATTCGCAAATATAACTAGACTTTATTACCTTGTATCTTCTTTTCTAAGTGCACTAATGCATAATAACTTGTATCGTAGCACGTAAAGAGCAAACTGTTTTAAAGTATTCAATAATCACCAAAATATAAGAGCAAACTGTTTAAAGTATTGAATCAAAATCAAAAATCTAAGAGATCGAAAGTGTTTAAAGTCCGGGTTTATATAATAGCTCGCCTGTACGTCGGTTTTGTCCCGCGACGGCCAGTTTTTGGAATTTCGCATTCTCCGTTCCCTTTTCGACAGTCCGGCACAGCGATTCTAAAAATTTGCACACGCGCCAGTTGAAAATCTTTTCCACACGGCACGCAACGCGTCTGCAAACAACTAATTAATTTTGTATAGAAATCGTTACGTTTACACCTCTCATATCTGCATCTTATTTCCACCAATCGCAGCCCTCGTGACGCTACACAAATCACGCCTTTAATTATTAGCATTATTAGCATTTTATCCTTCCTTTTCTACCTCGGCCTGAGTGGTACAAATCAATACTCTGTATTATGGGCTATTTCAATCCACGTGGATTCGTACGTGACTTACTTGAGTTAAATAACCCCACATCTAACCTTCCCGTTAATATAAGCTACGGTTTATACGACCGTTTGCAATATACGCAGAATTTTCATGTTTATCCAAACAAATTAAACTGAAATTGACTTTTAAAAATACGCAGGTGTGTGCTCCTAATTAACGTTTTAATATAATTCTCAGAGCTTTTATTTCATGGTATTTTAACCTTGGATTTTCACAGGCTTTTATGCTTATTATATTATTAATAATGGTTCAATTAACTCCAACTAAAATAGTAATGAATGGCATTGACTTCTACCCTTTAATTTTTAGCGAATACTAATTTAAATATTAAATTATTACTTGTACCCTTTGTTTAATACCCATTACTTAAAAATTGAATTAATTATTATAAATTTTGCACGTAATTTCTGTTTGTTTCTTGGAACAATTAAATTAAATACACGTTGAGCATTTTAATTCTGCTCTTTTTTATAGAAAGCGTCCTTATACACGGTGATTAAAAGTATTTGAAGTCGTTAATTAATTTTCTACCCTGGTCTAAATTTGAGTAATATATATATATATATATATATATATATATATATATATATTACTCATATTTAGACCAGGGTAGAAAATTAAATAATCACATCAAATAATTTTAATCACCGTGTAGAAGCTTTGGGAAAAGGTACGCGTTATTAAATAAAAGCGTGAAGCATAAAAATTCATTCGTTTCATTAAAAATAAGGGAGATAAATTATGTACAAGACGCTTGCTATAAAAAAAAAAGGAAGCAGTATTAAAAAGCTCTACGTAAGAAACAAATAGAAATTACGTTCAAAAATTTATATTAATTGATAATAATTGAATATTTGATTAGGAGTCACTAAAAATTAAAGGGTATTATTTTAATTGGAGTTAATTGAACCGTTAGTAACAGATAATATCTATAAAAACTTGTAAAAACTTAATAAAATACCATGAAATAAAGCTCTGAGAATTAATAGTATGTTTGAACACCTGCGTATTTTTAAAAAAGCTCATTCTGCGTAAATTTTGCAGATAAATAATGGTTACAGAGAATGTTGGAGAAACCGTCGCTTATATTAACGGGAAGACTAGATACGGGGTTATTTAACCCAGATAACAGTCCATGTGGACTGAAAATAATCGATAATAAAGAATATCAATTTGCACTAATAAGAACAGGGTAGATAGAGACAGATAATATGCGCAAGACCGAGACACATATAGTAAAAGGCGTGAGTGGAGCAACGTCATTGGGTTGCGATTGGTTGAAAATAAAAGGCAAAATTGAGAGGTAAAAATAACATTTCTGTATAAAATTCAATTAGTTATTTCCAGACGTTGCGATCCGTGTCGAAATTTCTGAGATTTAACTGGTGCGAGTGCAAAATTCGTAAAAATCGCATGCCGGGCTGCGGAATGGGAACCTAGCATGCGAAATTCTTTAGAATTGTCCGTTTTGGGGACTAGACCGACAGACAGGCTAACCTCTATATATACCCAGGTGAATATGAACAAGCTCTCTTACATCTGCGACTTGATTCAATGCGTTAAACAGTGCTTTTTAGTTTTCCGAGTTTGATAGAATAATTTAAAGTTTGCTCGTATAATTTGGTGATTTAAAACAGTTTGTTCTTTACGTGCTACAGTGAATGTACTTTAGTGCACTTAGAAAAGAAGATACAAGGTAATAAAGTTTAGTATCACTGTACCAATTAGTAAAATTTACAACGACAAATGAATACACAAAAGTAGGCAGTTTTGGCGTGTATTGGTGAAAGAAGCATGAATTTCTTTGCTATTTTTCGGGGGTGTTAATAATTAAATGGTTAATAAACGTGTCAGAATCCACAAAACAAGGGTCAGATATACACAGATGAGTTCAGGAAGGAAAAGCCCTGAAACAACTTTAGATGAATGGTGGAGGAGAAAATTTTAAAAGCGTTGAGAATCAGAAGCCGTAAATATAACCCAGTTGGATTGGTGTGATTAACAAAAGGGACGATGTACATTGAAGCTACGAGTGCAGTAACCTTCAGGTAAATTATACTATTTTGTTCGAACTTTGATATTTTGGTGTGTGTTGAATAACTTTATAATTGATTTACTTAAATGGACAGTAGTGAAATTGTACTAACAACAGAATTTTAATTTTAAGGTGAAATTTGCTTGTTTAAGTAGAAAGGGTATTTAGTATTTATGTTCGGGATTATGATGAAAATTTGGGTATGTCTTTGAGCTCAATTAGACGAACCTGGTTAATTAACGTAAAGGGTGGTAGATGCTCCTTTGTACTCAGACTCAGGTCTGCATATATTGTTATAGTAATTAGTAGGCATCCTACGAGGACTTTAATTCTGGATGCACATTAAAATGATAATAAATTTAATCTTGAAATTTTCTGATACTGTAATTTATGCTGAATTTTAATTTTGAAATGTTAATGTATTGTGAATATTGATGTAAGTAGAGTTAACGTTGATGTTTGTGGTAGGAATGTGTTTGTTTTTTTGTTATGATTGAGGATGTAAGCTATCTAGAGGAGCAGCCTTGGCGATTAACAGAAGAAAATCAACAGACCAGGTAATTCAAGAGGTTTCACAGCAATATATATATATATATATATATATATATATATATTCCATTATTTATACAATAATTTATTAGTATCTAAACTCTTGCGTTGTGCACGCTTAATAAAAGCGGAATATAATAAAAACTAGCATCACAAAGTCGAATTGATAGAAATTTACAGATACCAGTCCAATTCGTTGGAGAATTGAACTGGAATAAATTCAAGACTTTTTCTTTTAGATATACGCATTATAATTTGAATACCGGCCGCTATACTTGTAGCCACGTCCCCAACGCTCCACCCGGAGGTACTACATTGGGTTTAAACACGAAAATAATCGTGCTTCTAATTCATTCTAACTTCATAGTTAATCCACCTAAATAAAAACTAAATAAAAATCTAACAAACCTAACAAACTCTAACAAACTAACAAACCTAAAAATCTGACAAACTGAAACAAAAACTAAAAACAAAAACTAAAAACAGGGTTGTAAATAATGGTATCCCTAGCGCTGACTTTGGAGTGTACCCGATCAACAAGACACAAGCAAAAATGAGAGGGGGAGGGATCCGTAATACCGGATAGCAGACGCCGGCTTTGCTTACCAGTGCGACCTGAAGGGTCGTCTTAAAACTATCCAAATCTAGCTAACTAATTTAAATCCGTTCCTAGCTTTCCCTATCATTCCCTAACTGATTTATATTATGATTACAATCTTCACAAATCTACTCTTCTTTCCCAAATATATACTGCAACCAAAATGGCGACAAAACGTCAAACAAAACAAATATGCCACAAAATACTACAATACATGCTAATAAATATAAAGTGTAAATATAAAATATATATAAATATAATTATATAAATATATAAATAAATGTCTAATATGCGTTAAGCGTATAGCAGTGCACAAAATAGCAAAAGCATCACCCTATTTATCAGGTGCACTCGCACAAGCATTATGTTGGCTAGCGCCATTACGCACAAAACGTGCTTGTTAAATTATTTCAAAAACTACTAATTAATGTACAGCCGCCACAATTTAAGTCTTACCTCGATAATAAAATTCTCCAGCATCCGAAGATCTGGTCGTCTGCCTACATCTAACTGTAACTTACTTCTAAGGGGAAGATGGGCTGCACTGCTAAAGTCCTGGTGGGTATGCACTAAATGTCCTGGGGGATCACAATCACTATCACTATCACTTCACTTTCAAGTCCTGAGGGGGGGATGCACGGTTTCACTCTATTTTATTATCTTTGTTTATTTTATTGATTTAATTTAATGAGGGTTTCTGATTTATTTGTTATTGTTTATTTTTTATTATTTATTCCCGATTTCCCGATTTTCCGCACATAAATATGAAGATAGGCAGTGACTGTATTAATGGTGTGGGGGTTTCTCGTGCATATTGGACATTTAGTTATAATTATCATGTTATTTTTTTTTAAATCAGGTTTTGGTTATATCTATGCTCGTATCCTTACTCACGCCAAGTCAATCTAAAATTTTCCAATCCTCCCACCAACCCCACCGAATTTTACACGCGGTTGTCATTGTCTAATCTCGCGAACCTTCCCGCGAATTCTTTTAAGGTTGTCCAGAACGCCTTCTGGTTAACCACTTCCCCAACTTACTCTATGCTCTTTGGCCATGCCAGACCTAGGATAGCTAGTTTGCTATCAGCCAACCCTCGATTTCCCGCCTCAAGCGGGCAGTCGAAGAGCACGTGCTCTGCGCTTTCCGCGCCCTCACCGCATTCGCAGCGGTCGCTGTTGGTTAGACCGAACCTTTGTAAATACGCCTTCAGAGCGCCGTGCCCTGTTATCAACTGCACCATTTTGTGATCGAGCTTAACCTCGATCCTACCTCTAGCTTCTATGCTCGGTATGAATTTGTGGGTCAACCTGCCCGTGGCAGCGTTGTTCCACCTCTCTTCCCATTGTCGAATTGATTTTTCGCGCAGCTTTCTTTTGATTAAAGACCTCGGTATCGATAAATATGATATCCGAAAGTCATCCGTCGCGGCCTCTTTAGCTAATTCGTCAGCCCTATCATTCCCTACGTTACCATCGTGCGACCTAACCCAACAGAACTTTAAACGTCGAAACTCGAGCGCCGTATGCGCTATCTTCCAGACGTCCACCTGGAGGTCTGTCGAGGTGTTCATGTTTGTTAAAGCTGTCAGCGCTAATTTACTGTCGCTGATTATATAATATTCATCTCTGCCCACGTGCTTTATTACGTAATCGATTGCCTCTCGTATAGCTACCAATTCGCACTGGAAAATAATACTCCAGTTTGCGAGTTTGGTTTGAAACCGAAACACCTCCCTTTCCTGCTTATACACGACAAACGCCGCGCCTGCTTGCCCGTCATCCATGCGTGAGCCGTCCGTATAAATTCTGATACCCGTCGCGTTTCCATCGCCTTCTACAAACTCGATTCCTCTAATATCGACCGGGTGTCCCAACTCCGATACAACGACCTTTCGTTCTACCTTCCTATTACCAAGATGAATATCTTCGATAATTTCGCGCCCTTTCCCTGTATTTATCAATCTCCTATCTCTAACCGCCTCCGTGGAGGTGGTCTTGTACGCCCTGGCCGCTTTCACAGCGGTTATACGTTGTACGCTAGTCAATTGACGCATCTCCCGGACTTTACAACCTTCCGCCCATACAGAAGCTGCGTACAGCATAGCCGGCTCAATTGCTCCGGCATAAATCGTCCTCAGCGATTCGCCCCTGAAAACCCCAGTTGATTTTCGCCGCCACCATAATTTTGTTTGATATTTCGCTGCCTTTGCTTTTAATGTACTGCACGTGAAATTTCTAATTTAACTTATCGTCAATCTTTACCCCGAAGTATGTAATTGCTTTCTTAAACGGTATTTTCTCCCCTCCCAGTTCTATCCTAGGGGGTCGCTGTCCCGGTTTCTTTCCGAAATAAAGCGCCTCTGACTTCGCGGGGTTAAACTTTAATTTTACCGCCTGCGACCATTCGTGTAGTTTATTAAGCGCCTCGTTCGGTTTTGTGCGCATATCCATTAACAATCGCGATCTGACAATTAAAAGCGTATCATCCGCAAACCCAACGATTGAGCATCTTGTGGGCAACTTGACCCTAAAGATGCTCTCATACAATAACTTCCAATTAGATATACGCAACATGATCAATTAGATTAAGGCTTAATTTAATTGTGTTGCCTGTACAGTTTTCATGTTTTAATATAAATTAAGCAAACAGCATGGAGTATTATTATTAAGCTAACCTACCCAAAGCTCCATCATAATCAAACTTAGTTTAATATATCTCAACCTAAAGATGAGTACTTGGGTATATTATTGTAGTAAAATGTTGTCAAACTATCTTCAGAATAAATTTGCAATGGCAATAACCGGTTGCTCGTTTAACTTCAACATACATGTTTGTTTTTTTGGTAAATGCTATTTCGACATTTTGCGACCATGTTTGTGTTGTCCTGTTGTTATCAGGAGCTTTTCGATAAAAGATCATAATACTAGAAGACCAAATTGATAATTGACACCATTATATAAGAAAAAATCGTTTCGCTAAGCACAAACAGAAGCAAGGCGTTTCAAAATAGTTCAAAATTCAATTACTAATAATCTCAAAGTTATATGTTAAGTATCAAATTCACGAATTTTGCTGTGATAAACTAAATAAATCAGAAACCGCCTGTTTTCACAAAAAAAATTTCTTTAATTTTAGTGATTAGAGAACCTAAAACCATTTTTCAGAAGTTTAGGAGATTACGAAATTTACCTCAATCCCATAGTGACATTCATCTTGGATCTAAAGGATCTTATCTGAACACTACAAACCAGTTTTTATACTGGTATAACTCGCTCAAAGCATACGTCGTGCTGGCATAAAATTCTTCCAAGATAAGTTTTCACATTTTGTTTTAGCAAAAAGTTAAATTCGTCAATGTTGAGTTTTTCTCAAGCAATCGTTAAAAATTTATATTTGACAAATTTTTTAACTGTATGATGGATGCTAAATTTAATAGGTGCTCCTACTAGAAATAAACACAGAGTTTTATATATCAGTGGGTTACTTAAAACCTATTCACAGATAAAAATGTTCACACTCCACCGAAATACTTACAAACCAAATTGAACTTTGTATCTAGAACGGATTATAAAACGTTGTCAACAAATCTCAAGCAGAAAATTTATGCGTTGTTAATTTTTGACAACGTGAGTATAGCCGGATTTCTCATAGTACTTATTCTCGCGCTTACTACCAGTGCACGTTCTTCTTTTCTTTGTATCGCGCCAAATTAAAAAAATTCTGTCACTATATTTGATATGTATGTAAACCCCCCCATCGTGTACGTAAGATATCGTAAAGTGAATAACCAGCATCATTAACTACCAGAAAAGATAATAGTAAAAGTGTATACTTTTCTACCAAAAATGTATACAAAAAGTTTAAATTTATTTTCTGCTCTGTAATTGCTTGGTCAGATCTAAAACTAAATATACTTATGAGCATACGTTTACCTGCAGTCAAAAAAAAGATTGGCACCAATTTTAATACTTTGCATTGATCAATATTAAAGACTCCAACGATTAATTTGACTAAAGTCCAAATTGTACTTAAGCATTGATAGTAGTCATCCTCTGAAAATTAAATACATGAGAAGATTTAAAATTTATGTGTGACGTAATTAATGCTAAATAAGAAGAATAAGAAGAAAATAAGAAAAAAATAAAGAAAGTGAAAGGTATATATACATGTATATATATATATATATATATATATATATATATATATATATATAAAATTAGTAATATTGACTGTTCTTATAATGTATATGTAAGTTAAATATTGGGGATACAGTCAGATTGCGTACTTATTTAGAATAAACTTCTTTTAACCATTTCAAGCTTTCGAAAATCGTTTATTTTCTTCATCAGGATAGATTATAAAGTTTACAATTATACAAACATAATATGACATCTATATATATATATATATATATATATATATATATATATATGTCTTGCTTTTAAATTGATAACTTGAAGTTGATAGTTTAAAATGTCAAAATGGCGTAATTATTTTTTGGGATATTTCCTTCAATTGATGCGTAAATATTAAAAATCCATCTGCATTTATTGTTTACGTTTCGGTTTATTTAAAACCTTAATCATAACCTAACACATTACAAATAGAAACAGTTACAAAGTCAAAAGTACTTACAATAAAAACTTGAATTAAATTATAAAAACTTTACATGCGATATCGATTTTGAATATATTTTGTTCTTTTCTATATACATGGTTGCTGAAATTTTATTGTATATTCCTATTTACCCCTTTAAATCCACAGCAATATATATATATATATATATATATATATATATAAATAAGATGTATCTGTAAACAAACTTTATGAAAATAATAAAAGCTTATTGACGAATACACGTTTGCAAATAAATTTTGCTGTAACATTCCGCAAATCTCAAAAGCCAGACGTACTTTTATAGCCATCTATAGAATCTACTATGTAGTTTCGATTCAATTCTGTACTTGCACACTTAGTGGTTTTGGTGTTTTATCACTCGATGGCGGTTTTATTTACTTTTGCCATAGTACAGAGATTGTTTCGAAACTATATAAGTATAATAGCTTCGATTACTTCATAGGGTTGGAAACTAATCTGCTCTGATGAGGCTTAACAAAGCCGAAACCGTCGGTCAGTGGATGTTTCCTCCCCTGTGAAGTAATAAAGCTAATGTTTTGTTAATGGCTATATAACTACTAGCCCGATTTGTATTCGTCAATAAGCTTTTATTATTTTCATAAGAGTTTGTTTACAGATACATCTTATTTTATTTATTGTTCTCCACAATTTCTTATTGCGGACTGCAAATAACTTTTATTTATATGTATATATATATATATATATATATATATATATATATATATATAATGAAATAATAACTTAGACCTTTATCCGAAGCGTAAAGTCTCATTTCAAATCGGGTTAGTAATTGAAAGATGGGAAATATAAGATACCGAACACGATTTGAGCCTGTATCTTCGGCTTTCACTACCGAAGTGTTTATCAATTGTGCCACCTGAGATATACAAATATCAACCTAACTTTGAATTGCGTTTAGCATTTTTGCCAATTATATCTGACAGTGTTCAGTTTTTGACTTTGCCAGATATAAACAAGAATCGACGCTAAAATTTAATACTGTCAGATATGTTTGACAAGATACAGGTACGAGTCGTGTCCGAGAACTTATATTTTCCATCTATCAACTACTAGCTCAATTTGAAATGATTATTTAGGCTTTGCAAAAGTCTAAGTTATTATTTCATCTTGTTAACTAATACTTTAGTATTAATCAACCTGGTTTAACAATTATCCAATATTCATATTTAATAGTTGGCTTTCAGTCGTGATTTTGAGCGTCGCTTTCTGTCTACATCCGGCAAAGTCGAAAACTTGACACTGTTGGATATGATAGACAAGAGTGCTAAACGTAATTGAAAATTAGGTTGATCTATGGTTGCGAACATGCTTTAGATTTGTATATCTTTCCAATTGTCATCATTCGTCCAGATGATGTGATTAATATACGCATTTACCGCGAAAGCCAAAGATATGTTTTTAATCATCATTTATCATTGTATATGCACTTCCTATTTTGGAACATATACTTGTGGCGGGTGAGTGAAAGTTGTACCCATACCTATTCTGGATAGCTTCGGACTACCGCACGGTAGTCCAAAGCTTCCCATAATAGGTAGGATAGAACCAACTCGCCCGCCACAAGTATCTGTTCCAAAATAAGAAGCCAAAGATATGTGTTCGAATCCTGTCCGGGACCTTATATTTTCCATCTTTCAATTACTAGTTCGATTTGAAATGATCATTTAGACTTTGAAAAGGGTCTAAGTTTTATTTCATCTTATTAACTAATAGCTTAGTATTCATCAACTTAATTTTGCAACTATCCAATATTTATCTAAATATATTGATGTGATAAGAAGGTAATAAGAGTTCAATGAGCATTTCTGTAAAGAAACACCGTGTATAATATTTTAGTAAAATGAATGTCTTGGTTTAATTAATTTTAGTACATAAGTGAAACGCTTAAAGAATTCAAAGGTATTCCTTGATAATAAATCCAATTTAAGAAAGCAAGTTTTAAATGCATATTATAAAGGTTGAAAACACTTAATTCCAATTTAAACGAGTTTGAAATTACAAATAACCGTGATTCTCAAAAAGTGCTCCTCATTGTACAACTTCATTTTTGCATACTTTTAACAAAAGGCTTGAATACTGCGTTTCTTTTTCTAGAGATATCTTTTCATTTTAATAAATAACGTAAGATCCAACTTTGAACAAGGCTAATATTCTAGATTTTTTTGATAGAGAAAAATCAGTTCGGTAGTGCGAAGGAAAATATAACAGTAAGCAAATGACATAAGCATTTTATACGATAACAAACAACATGAATGAAAGCAGTCCGATTAGTAAACTTAAAGCTTCACAACCATAATTTAGACAAGATAAGATGTGTAAAGACCATAAATCATAAATGACAGGTAATTATTTCGTACGATGACAAGCAAAATGAATAAACGCACCAATTAATAGAACCCGAAAAGACTTTTTAATAGCCCATAAATTATGACCGAAAGTGATAGCGGCACCAATTAACGTAGATAATAAAAACTTTACAACCTAATAAATTAATGTCAGCTACTTTAAGTCTGTAAAACTAATGAAATTCTGGGTAACTATTACATTAGTTATGAGTCATATCACCTAGGAAAGGTGTGGAAACCTTTTAAAACTTGAGACGTATTGAAAATTTTATTATTTAAAGCCGCGAAAAATGCAAATGAAAAATTCATTCAAGATTGGTCATTCATAGTAGTCGATGTAATTGTAAAGTACTTGCCAACGATATTTTTTGTTGGTAACTACGAATTGTAAATTGTAAATATTAGTCGACACAAATTTTTTAAACCGTACGAAGTAAAATTGAAGATACAGAAGTAAATTCTATTGAGATATAAACGATTTAAATGTGAAGAAGAATTATGGAGTTAATTAATGAAGGAATTGAAAATTGATATTTCGATGCAATCATTATGGTACAAAATGCAGAGAGAAATTTGATCAAGTACTTGGTTTGAAGAATTAGGAACCTGAATAAATTAATTATAAGAAACGCACGTATATCTTTGTTTATATCCTTAGAAAGTCACTTCCGTGAAATAGTTTTCTTTTAAGTAGGTTAAACTTGTATAAGATTTTAGTGCATAGATTTTATTTGTGAATGGATCATTTCCTAATGTTTTTGAGATCAAATCTCGAGTTAATTTGATCTTTACAAAGGTGAGTCTCTGATCAGTTATACCAAGACGAGTTAATTGAATAGTATACAAATTATCCATACCCCTTTAAAAAAGAAAATTTTCTGACAAGAAAAGTTTTGGAAATACTGAGTAAAAACTAGGACTGGACAAACTCTATATTAATTTTTGGTAGTCATGAAATATTGTGTTTAGACTTAAATTCTAAATTGCATTTGTAGGTTTCATTCTTGTGTGCAAGTAATTTTTATGGATAATATGGGTTGAAGAAAGATGGTGAATGTAGCGATTATTATAATTTGAAAAATTGTTTATAAATTCTTTATATCATTAGAATTGTGATGTTGAGAGTTTGTTGTTCCATTACATCTGATCTAGTAATATAACGGGCATCATCAGGTAATAATTCACATCAGATCAATTTTGAGATATTTTATTGAAGCCCAGCAGAAAGGGGCACATTTTCTATAGTTACCTACAAGTCACAGCACCTTTATTGACTCCAAACGTTTGGGCAGCTATAAGAACAAAGTTCTCAGCAATATATATATATAAATATATATATATATATATATATATATATATATATATCGCTGTGATATTTCACCAGTCCCTACGATGAGCGTCTTAAAATGCTGTGTTATACTATTTAGGGTTAGCAAGCCCTTGTTATTATTTTAATATTTAGCCCCACGATTGGGTCGAGCATATAAATGTCGTGTTAATCCCTATTATTACTCAAGCACTTGTAAAAATGTTAAATTTCTTTACCTCAGCTAGCTGATTCGATTAAATAAAGCAATTCTACAATACACAGTATAATGATTAAATATTTACCTTTTTGAAATATCTTCTCCCTTTTAAATTATTTACATCTGTCAGATTTTTAGAAAATGAAGCCAGCAAAACGAGATTTCTATTACATTTAAAGACATTTTGAAACGTTTCAAGATGCCTATTGACTTTCATAAATTTATCCAAGAAAACCCAGTTTGTCGGCTCTTACATTTTGAATTATTATTGAAATAAAACAGTTTATGGAAATAAATCATATCAAAATCTAGAAATAAATCATATCAAAATCTCTAACCTGGATTGGTTCAGTGGATTCTCTGCATCCCCAAGAATTTTCGTGTCTAGTCTGAATGTTCTGGGTCGAATTTGAAAGTCGACATCCGACCAAAATACTATCCAAATCGTTGTTAGCGAGGTTGTTCCAATAAAAGGTTTTTCATCTCCGTAATTAATTAATATTTACCATTTTCAGAGATTACCAAATTAGTTCTCCAAAGTCTTCCTGACTCGTATCCAAGATTGTATTCAAGATCGTAATTAAGATCGTTATTAAGAGTTTTAACAGGAGTCGTAACAAGGTCTTTATTAGGAGTTTAAACAGGAGTCGTAACAAGATCTTTATTAGGAGCCCTGTTTTATTTATTATTAGAAATTGTATAATTTCATTAAATCTGGTTTACTTACGTCTGTAGAAGTACGGCTCGCTTACACAATTTTACACTCTTTTAAAATGATTTTCACTTTGATTTAATTAATTGTTCACGTGAATTTTTAGCACTTTCGAGTATAGTGACTGCCCAGTTTCAAAAGTATACTAACCCGTCGTTCAATTGTCATCATATATATAGGCCCGGCCCCTTTTGTTTGCGATTCGTTGACTCCACGTGCTGGGCGATACTAAATGTCTTATCTTTTGTTATTTTGGCAAACTTTACCAATTGTGTAGTTTAATTGCATGTAACAATGCTCAATTTGTCACGTAATTCATCCTTATACCTCACATTTGCTTCAGAAATCCCAGGAATCTTTGTTCATAAAATCACGTATTATTGTTGTTGGCTTTATTCTAATCTGAACGGAATAAATTTGGTGTTTGTTTATTTCCTAGTTAAATTGGATTTTTGAACAAATGTAATACTTTTCGTCACGTACGCTTTTCAAATAATGTATAGTTTCTGCCTACGTAAATGATGATATTTAAACGCACTTGTTAAATATTTATCTAGCCAATTCATACAGGTTTTCCATTGATTTAATTTAAATGCGTTTCATTACATTTTTAAATTCTTATCTTTGCTCGTAGCTACTCTTAGATATGCGTTTAATCGCTTGTACTGCTATATACAGTGTGCTCTCAACTAATAATATTTATAATGACCTATTTACTCTTCTAATATCTGTAGTTATGTGCCTTTGTTACTTTGAAGTTTCTTTTGTTTATTCTACGACCCCTATGCCTTAGGTTACCCCTAAATTAATCCTATAATTACAGCATTAATCCCCCAAATTAAAATAAAATTTTTTGGAAAAATGTTAGTTTTTTTGGCGCCCAACGTGCGACAAAATTCACATTGGTCCAAAATTATTTATTTTTATTTTATTCTAATATGTACACAACTCCTACATTATTTTACATCCCTATTCCTATTTTGATTACATTATACCTATGCACCTATTCATTCTAAATTTTTATTACTATTGTTTTATTATAATCTATTAGTATTTCGCTACCTATCTATCCATACTTTTCTATTTACATAAACTTCTTCTATTTACTTACTACGTCATCAAATCTTCATATTTCTCTTATCTCTATGTCCCTATTCAATACTTTTCCTATTTATTTATAATTCTTCATCTCTTCATCCTTCTCTTGTCTCTATGTCCCAATGCAATACTTTACCTATTTATTATTAATTTATATAACATCTCTTCATATTTCTAACAAACCCCTCCTATTTATCTATCCCTTACTTATCGATACCTTTTCTTATTTCTCATAAATATCATCAGTTTTTCCCATCTCCAATGATTCATTCCCATTTACATCAACCTATATTACTCCTATTTATCCTAAAGCTATCCTAATTTATTGTTAACCTATCTTATGTTCTATCATTTTCTAATGTTTACAATATGTACAATTCCTATTCTCAAATCTATTCTAATTTATGATTGACCTATCCTATACTAATTTATTGTTAAGCTATCCTATGTTCTATTGTTCTCTCATATTTACAATTTGTACAATTCCTATTCCTCATTATCAAGAGTTTTCGTTCTGCAATGAGTTTGTCTTTCTTGTTTCCCCTATATGCTCTTTTTCCAAACTTATTTTCTGAAGTTAAATTATTGTTATAGTTTTTCCCCCTGATGTATTCTCCATCATATCCCAAAACTTCTCTAAATTTTAAACTATTGTTCCCAAATTCTTCATTCGGTGGCCATAACTAATTCTCATTTTCCAACAAACCAAACGGAACCATTTCACTTTCATAATTTTGCCCTCTTCTATAAAACCCAATATATTTTCTTAATTTTCTTACAGGTGGAATTTCTTCATATGTCTCTGTGTCTACAACTTCTAATTTCTGTACATATCCCGTTGCTATTATTCTGGATTCTGAATTTTTCTCTAATGGCGTCTTTTCCCTTTCTTTTACTTCTTCTGGACATTTTCTCTTATCATCAATATCCCCCTTTATATCAACTTTACCCTCAAATTTATTAATATTTATACAGTCTCCTTCGACGTCAATGCTCTCCTCATCATCCCATTTTATATATTCCCCCTTTACATCTATTGCCTTACCTTCGGCATTTATTTTTAAACCCAACTTATCTATTATGTCCATACCAAATATTGCATCTACTCTTAAACCCGGCACTATTATAAATTCATTCTCAAACTTTATCTTACCCAATTCACATTCCAGAATTATTATTTTATTCACACTTGCAAATCTCTTGCTGTTTGGTGCTATTAAATTAAATTTCCTCATGAGCATCATACTCCCTATTAACTTTTCCCGTTTAACAAAGTCCTCAGACACTAACGACGCTGCAGCTCCCGTATCAATGAGTGTTCCACCTCGACTATTTCCAATTCTCAATTTAATTATCGGTAATAAGCTTTTATTCATTTCCTTTTCCATTTCACATTTTATGTATTCACGCTGGTGTTCGTATCCATTTATTTTTAAGGGCTTGCTTGGTTTGTCCTCTTTCAAAAATCCTGATTCGACGTAGATGGTCTTGCCTGACTCGTAACTTCTGCATGGGTACGGTTCATTCTTGTAGGTTGTGCTAATTGTTCCCGATGTTGTGTTTGTAGTGTACACTGATTTATATTTCTGTCGTGATTTGTTCGCTCTGTTTCTCTTGTGTTCCAGTTCCTTCGAAAATTATTGTTGTAGTTATTGTAATTGTTTCTATAAAAATTTCTCCCATAATTTCCCCTATGGTTTGTTTGATCTATTGTTTTCTGTGTTTCTGTGCACTCTACCTAAATTTTCTCGCTATCTTGGTGCCATCCTACCTTCCGATACACGACTTTGTCATAACTCATCACAACGTTGTAAATATTCCAAGAAAATCTCCCTGGTTACTATATTTTGAATCATCACATAATGTCTTATTTCTTCGTCAAAATGTCCCGCTATGTATTTTATGATTTGGGTTTCTTCCATCGGCGGATCCAATTGCTTCGTTAGACTGAATTTTTGTATAGCGTATATTTCTCTGGTCATCCCTAAATTCTGATTATATTTTCCTGTAATTAAATTATCTCGCGCCTTGTATTGTTGATTATCCCCCCAAAATTTTCTCAAAAACCTACTTTCAAACTCCTGAAATGTCCCTATCTCGTTTTCTATTGAATCAAACCATATCTCCGCGCTTCCTTTCAACATTGATCTGACGAAATTTAAATTGAACCTTTCATCCGTTGATCCCTGTATTAGTTTTCTTATATTGTTTAAAAATACTTTAGGATTTATCTTGTTGTTTCCATAAAATTTGGAATACTGTTCTACTGAAATTTCCGGTCTATTTATCCTAGTGTGTTGCACCTGATTTATACCTACATTTTCAAATTCTGATTTTAAATACCTAAGTCTCTATTTACATTATTAAGTCCTATTTCACAGTTTCCCTGAATTTCTCACATCTTTTTACCTAAATCTGTAATCCGGTCATTTGTTTCAAAGATCAATAATTTTCTTTTTGTGGAAAGAGGGTGCGAAATCACCAGAAATTATTCAAAGTCTGCAAGGAGTGTTTAGTGGGTCTGCAGAATCAAAATGTACTGTTTAATGGTGGATCGATCGTTTTAAAAGTGGTGGAACATCATTAGAAGACGATTCACGCAGTGGCCGGCCGAGCACTTCAGTAAATGAAAGAAACATTACTGCCATGGAGGGTATATTGAAAGAGGACAGGTGAATGACCATTCGTCAAATTAGTGTACATTTGGGAATCGGTACACGGCAAGTTCATGAAATCTTACATTATTGTTTCAGCATAAATAAGGTTTCAGCCAGCTGGGTACCAAAGCTGTTGGGACCAGAACAGAAACTCAATAGGTCAGACACTTGTCGTCAACTTCAAGAGCCGTTAGTCCGTTACGGTGATGAATTTTAACATCGGATAATAACTACTGACGAAACGTGGATTCCCCTACTTTAATCCTGATACTAAAAGTGAATCCAAAGAATGGCGTAAACCCTAAGAAGGGCCGCCTCTTAATTCGCGAGCAGTTCTGGCTGCTGGGAAGGTAATGATTACTTGGGAATTGCGAAGAGATTACTTTTATGGATTATCAGCCGAAAGGTATTACAATTAATGCAGAATATTATTCGAATTTATTATGCGGACCACTACGACAGACACTTAGCAGAAAACGGCCTGGAAAGTTACACAAGCGTCCGTTACTGAAACAAGACAATGCAAGATCTCAACCGCAAGACCAACGAAGGATGTTTTGAATGATTT